>NW_026469120.1:0-10012 GCF_026875155.1 Cherax quadricarinatus | reverse complement strand
AAGAGACAAGGAAGGGAAAAGAGGGGGGGGAAAGGGGAAGAAGAAAAAAGGGGAAAGGGGTAGAAAGAAGGGAGGAATGGTAAAAGAGGGGAGGGAAGGGTAGAAAAAAAGGGGGGAAGGGGTAGAAGAGGGGAGGGAATGGCAAAAGGGGGAAAGGGAAAGGGTAAAAGAGGGGGGGGGGGGGGGCAGAAGGGGAAGGGAAGGACAGAAGGGGAAAAGGGGAAAGGTAGAAGAGGGGAAGGGTAAAAAGAGGGGGGAAAAGAAACGGCAAAGAGGAGGAGGGAAAGGAAAGAAAAAGGAGGGAAGGGTAAAGAAGGGAGGGAATGGTAAAAGAGGGGAGGGAAAAGGGAGAAGAGGGGGATGGAAGGGTAGAAAAAAGGGGGAAGGGGGAAAAGGGGGGGGGAATGGAGAAGGGGAAGGGAAGGGTAGAAGGGGGGAGGGAGGGCAGAAAGGGGGGGAAAGGGGCAAAAAGAGAGAAGAAAAGGGAAAAAAGGGAGGGAAGAAAGGGTAAAAAGGGGGGGAAGGAAGGGTAGAAAAAAGGGAGGGAAAGGTAGGAAAGGGAGAAGGGTAAAAAGAGGGGAGGGAAGGGGTAGAAGGGGGGAGGGGGGAAAAGAGGGGGGAAAGGGGTTAAAAGGGGGGGGGAAAGGGTAAAGGGGGGAGGGAAGGGTTAAGGGGGAAGGGAAAGATTAAAAAGGGGGGGGGGCAAAGAGGGGGGGAAGGGGCAGAAGAGGGGGGGGAAGGGTGAAGAGAGGGGGGGAAGGGTACAAGAGGGAAGGAAGCGTGCAAAAAGGGAGAAAAGGGTAGAAGAGGGGAGGGAAGGATAGAAGAAAGGAGGGAATGTAGAAGGGGGGGGAAAAATACAAGAGAAGGGGGAAGGGCAGAAGAAAAAGGGAAGAACTGAAGGGGAAAAAAGGAAAAGGGGTAAAAGAGGGGAAGGAAGATTAAAAGAAGGGGGGTTAGGCAAAAGAGGGGAGGAAAAGGGCAGAAAAATGGAGGGAAAGGTAAAAGATGGGGGAAGATTAAAAAGGGGGAGGGAGGGTAGAAGGGGGGAGGGAAGGGGGTTTTGAGGGAGGGAAAGGCTTGAAGGGGGAGGGAAGGGTAAAGAGGGGGGGAAGGGTAAAGAGGGAAGGGGAAGATTAAAAGGGGGGAGGATGGGCGAAGAGGGGGGGGGAAAGGCAGAAGAGGGGGGGGAAGGGTAGAAGAGGGAGGGAAAAAGGGTAAAGGGGGGGAAGGAAGTGTGCAAAAAAGGGGAGAGAAGGTAAAAGAGGGGAGGGAAGGTAGAAGAAGGAGGGTGGGTAGAAGAAAGGAGAGAATGGTAGAAGAGGGGGGGGGAAAGGGGTTTGAAAGAGGTGGAAAGGGTACAGGGGGGGAGGGAAGGGTAAAAGAAAAGGGGGGTAGAAAAGAGAGGGAAAGGGTTTAAGAAAGCGTGTAAAAAGGGAAGAGGGAAGGGAAGAAGGGAAAAGGGGAAAAGGGGCAAAAGAGGAGAGGGAAGGGCAAAGAAGGGGGGAAGGGTAGAGATAGGGTAGGGGGCGAAAAAGAGGGAAGAGAAAAAAAAAGGGGGAAAAGAAGGGTAGATGAGAGTATGAAGGGTAGAAAAAAGGAGGGAAGGGTAAAAAGGAGGGGGGAAAGGGGAAAAAGGGGGAGGGAAAGGGGAGAAGAAACAAGGGAAGGGGTAAAAAGGGAAGGGAGGGAATGGAAAAAAGGGGAGGGAAGGGTGAAAAAAGGGGGGAAGGGGAGAAGAGGGGGGAAAGGGAAAAGGGGAAGGGAAGGGGTAGAAGAGGGGAAGGGGGGGGCAGAAGGGGGAAGGGGAAGGCAGAAAGAGGGGGGAATGTAAAAGACGGGAAGGGAAAAGGGGTTAAAAGAGGGAAGGAAGGCAAAAGGGGGGGGGGAGGGAAAGGAAAAGAAAGGAGGGAAGGGTAAAGAAGGGGGGGAATGAAAAGGAGGGGAGGAAAAGGGAGAAGAGGGGGAAGGGGTAGAAGAAAGGAGGGAAGGGTAAAAGAAGGGAGGGAATGGCAGAGGGGGAAAGGGGAAGGTAGAAAGGGGAGGGGGAGGGCAGAAGGGGGAAAAGGGGAAGGGCAGAAGAGAAAAAGGAAGGGAAGAAGAGGAAGAGAAGGGAAGAAGAAGGAAGAAAGGGAAAAAAGAGGGGGAAGGAGCGGTGAAGAGGGGGGGGGAAAGGAAAAAGAAAGGGGGAAGGGTAGAAGAGGGGGGGAAGGGTAGAAGAGGGGGGGGGAAGGGTTGGGGGGGGGGAAAGGGTAGAAGGGGGGGGGAAGGGTAGAAGGGGAAGGGAAGATTAAAAAGAGGGGGGGATGGGCTGAAGGGGGGAGGGAAAGGCAGAAAGGGGGGGGAAGGGTAAAAGAGGGGGGAAGGGTAGAAGAGGGGAAGGAAGTGTCCCAAGAAGGGAGAGAAGGGTAGAAGAGGGGAGGGAAGGATAGAAAAAAGGGGGGAAGGGGTAGAAGGGGGAGGCTTTTGAGGTTTTTGGGCCCCGGGGCCCTCTTAGAAAAACTTCAAGTCGGGAAAAATTGCAGGCTCTACGCTTTGTCTCCTAGGGATTCCCTTTCAGGGTAGATCTTAAGGTAGTCCTCAAGGGAACGGAATCAGCAAGGCACCTTTTGGGGAAAAGCTTTCCCAAAAGGGAAGTGTTGGGCCCACTTTTATGGAATTCACTTCAACGACTTCTTCTCTATCCCCCAAAATCATATCATAGCAGCGACTGTACACTGACATTCACTTATCCAAGAGAAAAAATCCCGGGTGCTCTAAGTACATCAATCACCCTGGGGCTATATCCGGGGGAAAAAAGATGGCAAAAACATTGCACTGAGAAAACGAAATGATGATGTCTTAGGACCTGATGGAATGGGGTGCAGTGAAAGGATGAGGGGGAGGATTTTGGCACCTGGAGAAGAATTGATTCCTTGGGGTAAAATTTTGATTAAAAACTAACCCATGAAAAACCCTTTTTTTAAAATCTTGAAACAAGGCACCCAGGAAGTTCACCCGTATCTCGCCCCTGTTTGACAGTGGGGTTGCAAATCCTGACGGGGCCAATCGCCCACCTTGAGTAGCTCAACTTTCTTGGTTTCCTGCCCCCCCCTCACTGCACTGCTTGCAAGTAGGAAACAGAGAAAGGACTCCTCTCTCCCCGGGCCCACCCGGGATAGATCTGTCTTTAGCAGGGCCTTCACATAGGGGGATGTGGGGGGCCTTACGTTAGACAAGGCCAATTTGTCAAAATACCACACTTGGATCCACTTGAGGACAGCATAAAACAAGTTTTTATGCCAAAAGACGGGCAAAAAGCAGCAACTTCACTTGGCTGTCCCCCTCCCAGAAACAATCCATCTAATCATACTACCAGGATGACTCGGTAGGGAACAATTCGTACGCATATGTTTTAACGAGATAACGCAGTTGTCAAATGAAAATGGGGCCCCGATGGCTCCAATTCACCCGTTCCCACTTTATGTCTATAACAATAAAAATGCTTTAAAATGAGCTAATGTAGGTAACACTCTTAGCTTCCCAAAAAAGTTGGAACCTTAAACCGTAAAATAGTGTCAATAAAGCAGGGATCCTTAACCCCGTCAAACCCCGGGTTTAAAAAAAAAAAAAAAAAAAAAAAAAAAAAAAAAAAAAGGGGGGGGGGGCAGAAGAGGGAGGGGAAAACTGAAGAGGGGAGGAAGGGTAGAAGAGGGAAGAAATTAGAAGAAAGGGGGTTGGGGAGAAGAGGGGAGGGGAAAGGGGAGAAGATGGAGGGAAAGGGAGAAGGGGGAGGGAAGATTAGAAGGGGGGGGTGGGTAGAAGAGGGGAGGGAAGGGAGAAAGGGGATGGAAGGGCAGAAAAAAGAAGGAAGGGAGAAAGGTGAGGAAAGGGGAAAAAGAGAGGAAGGAAGGAAAAGAAGAGGGGAAGGAAGATTAGGAAAAAGGGGGTTTGGGGAAAAGAGGGGAGGGGAGGGCAGAAGAATGGAGGGGGAAAGGGAGAGGCGAGGGGAAAGGGTTTGAAGGGGGGGGGGATGGGGGAAGAGAGGAGGGAATTGCAGAAAAAAGAGGGAAGGGCAGAAAAGGAAGGGTGGCAAACAGGCTGGGAAGGGTAGAAAGGGAGGGGGTGAAGAGGGGAGGGGGCGGGGAGAAGGGGGGAGGGGGGGTAGAAGAGGGGAAGAAAGGGTGAAAGAGGGGGGGAAGGGTAAACAGGGGGAAAGGGGAAAGGGTAGGACGGGGGGGAAGGGCGAAAAGGGGAGGAAAGGGGGGAGAAGAGGGGAGGGAAGGGCAGAAGAGAGGGCGAAAAGGGAGAAAAATGGGGAAACGCGAAAGGGGAAGGGGAAAGGGGAGAAGAGAGAAGGGAAGAGTGAAAAAGGGGGTAAGGGAGAAAGAAAGGGGGAAAAATGGTAGAAGAGGGGAGAGGAAGGGGAAAGAGAGGGGGAAAGGGTACAAAGGGGAGGGAAGGGTAAAAGGGGGGAAGAAGGGGGTTTTGAAGAAGGGATGGAAGGGAGAAGAGGGGATGAATAGCAGAGGGGGGAAGGGAAGGGTAGAAGAGAGAAGGGGGAAGGGCAGAAGAGGAAGGGGGAAAGGGGAGAAGAGTGGGGAGGGGGTAGGATAGGGTAGGGGAAGGGCAGTGAAATGAGGGAAGAGATAAAAGGGGGAAAAAGAAGGGTAGATGAGAGTAGTAAAGGGTTTTAGAAAGAGGGGGGAAAGGGGTTTAGAAGAAGGGGGGGAGGGTAAAAGCCCGGGGGGGCAGGGCAAAAAAGGGGGAGGGTTGGGTGAAGAGGGGAGGAAAGGGGGTAAAAGAGCAAAGGGTTTTGGGCCCGAAAAATTTGGGGAAAAAAGAAGAGGGGGGGAAAATTAAAAAGGGGGACGGATTGGTAGAAAAAGGGGGGGGGAAAGGGAAAAAGGGGGGAAAGGGAAGGGTTAGAAGAGGGGGATGGAAGGGGAAAGAGGGGGGGGAAAGGGTAAAAGAAGGGGGGGAAGGGGTAAAAGGGGGGGGAAAGGGGTAGGGGGGAGTAAAGGGGGGAAAGGGGTTTAGAAGAAGTGGGGGAAAGGGGTAGAAGGGGGGAGGGAAAAAGCAGAAAGGGGAAGGGTGGGGTTTAGAAAAAGGAGGGGGGGGAAAGGTTTGAAGAGGGGAAAAAGGGTAAAAAAGACGGGGGAAAGGGTAGAAGAAGGGGGGGAAAGGAAAAGAAGTAGGAAAAGGGAAGGGCAGAAGAGGGGGGGGGAAATTCGCAGAAGAGGGGACGGAGGGGATAAAGAGGGGAAGAAGGGTAGATGGGGGAGATTAAAGGGGTTTAAAAAGGGAAAGGAAGCGTAGAAAAGGTGGGCAGGGAAAAAAGGGGGGCCCGGAAGGGCAAAAAAAAGGAAAGGAAGGGTAGAATAGGGGAAAGGAACGTTAGAAGAGGGGAGGAAGGGTAGAAAAAGGGAGAAAAGGGCCAAAAAGAGAGGAAAAGGAAAAGGCCCAGAAAAAGGGGGAAAGGGTTTAGAAGAGGGGAGGGTAGGTAGAAGAGGGGAGGGAAGGGGCAGAGGAAGAGAGGGAAGGGCAGAAGGGGGGTTGGGAAGGACAGTAGAGGGGGGAAGGGTAAAGAGAAGGGGGAAGGGCCCCTAAAAGGGGGGGCTGGGAAAGGGTTTGGAAAAGGGGAAGGGAAGGGTAAAAGAGGGGGGGGGAAAGGGGTAGAAGACGGGGGGGAAAGGGTAAAAGAATGGGGGGAAGGGCAGAAACGGGGGGAAAGGTTAAAAAGAGATGGGGGAAGGGTAGAAGAAAAGGGAAAGGGCAAAAGGGGGGAAAAGAAGGGTAGGGGTGCGGGGGGAAAAAGAAAAAGAGGGAAGGGAAGGGTAAAAAAAGAGGGGGGAAAGGGGCACAAGAGGAGAGGGAAGGGGAGAGGAGGGGAAAAGGAAGGGTAGAAGTGGGGGGAGAAAAGGGCAAAGGGGGGGGGGAATTTTAGAAAAAGAAGGGGGGAGGGGATAGAAGAGGGGAAAGATGGATAGATGAGGAGATTGAAGGGTAGAAAGGGGGGAAAGGGGTTTTAAAAGAAAGGGGGGGCAGGGTAAAAGAGGAGGGGGAAAGGGAAAAAGAAGAGGAAAAGGGAAAGGGGGAAAAAATAGGGGGGGAAAGGGGGTAGAAGAGAGGCGGGGGGGTAGAAGAAGGGATAAAGCGCAGAAGAGAGGGGGAAAGGGGGGCAAAAGAAAAAAAGGGAAAGGGGTTAGAAAAATTGGGAGTAGGTTAGAAGAGGGGGGAAAGGGGGCAGGAGAAGAGGGGGAAAGGGGAGAAAAGGGGGGAAGGACAGAAAGGGGGGGGAAAGGGTAAAGGGAAAAAGGGGGGAAGGGAAAGAAGGAGGGGGCTAAAGGGGAAAAAAAAGGGAGGAAAGGTAAAAAAGGGGCGGGGAGGGTAGAGGAGTGAAGAAAGGGTAGAAAAATTGAGGGAAGGGTAAAAGGGACGGGAGGGGGGAAGGCAGAAGAGGGGGGGGAAAAAGGGGGAAGAGGGGGGGGAAAGTCAGAAGAGAGGCGAAAGGATAGAAAAAAGGGGGGAAAGGGCAGAAGGGGGAAGGGAAGGCAGAAAAAGGGAGGGAAAGGGGTTGAAGAGAGGGGGGAAAGTAGAAGAGGGGGGGGAAAGGGGTAGAAGAAAGGAGGGAAGGGTAAAAGAGGGGAGTGAAGGGGTAGAAGAGGAAATGGAAAGGGAGAAGAGGGGAGGAAAGTATAGAAGAAAGGAGGGAAGGGTAGAAGAGGGGGGGGAATGGCAGAAAAGGGAAGGTAAGGGTAGAAGACGGGAAGAAAGCTTAGAAGAGGGAATGGTTGGGCAAAAGGGAGGGGAGGGAAGGGCAAAGAAGAGAGGGGGGAAGGGTAAAAGAGAGAAAGAAAGATTAGAAGAGGGAAGGGATGGGCAGAAGAGGGGAGAGAAGGGCAGAAGGGGGGGAGGGAAGGGCAGAAGATTGAAGGGAAGGGCAAAAGAGGGGAGGGAAGGGTTGAAGAGGGGACGAAGGGTAGAAGAGAAAAGGGAAGGGTAGAAAGAGGGTAGGGAAGGGTGGGAAAAGTGGGAAGGGTAGAAGAAGAGAGGGAAAAGCAGAAGAGGGGAGGGAATGGCAGAAGAGAGAAGGGAAGGGTAGAAGAAGGGGGAGAAGGGCAGAAGAGGGGAGGGAAGGCTAGAAGAAAGGAGGGAAGGGTAGAAGAGGGGAGAGAAGGGCAGAAGAGGGGATGGAAGGGCAGAAGGGGGAGGGAAGGGTAGAAGAGGGGAAGGAAAATTATAAGAAGGTAGGAATGGGTTGAAGACTGAAGGGAAGGGCAGAAGAGGGGAGGGAAGGGCAAAAGAAGGAGGGGAAGGGTAGAAGGGGGAGGGAAGGTAGAAGAGGGGGGGGAAAGGGGCAGAAGAGGGGATGAAAGGGTAGAAGAGGGGAGGGAAGGGTAGAAGAGAAAAAGAATGGCAGAAGATTGTAGGGAAGGGCGAAAGAAAGGAGGGAAGGGTAGACGAGGGGAGGGAAGAACAGAAGAGGGGAGGGATGGATAGAAGAGGGGAAGGATAGGTAAGGATGGAGGGAAGGGCAGAAAAGGAAAGGTAAGGGTAGAAGAGTGAAGGAAGGGGGTAGAAGAGCGGGGGGATGGGCAGAAGAGGGGAGGGAAAGGGCAGAAAATGGAGGGAAGGGTAGAAGAGGGGAGGGAAGATTAGAAAGGTGAGGGATGGGCATAAGAGTGGAGGGAAATGCAGAATAGGAGAGAGAAGAGCAGAAGAAGGAAGGGAAAGGAAGAAGGGGGGAGGGAAGGGTAAAGGGGGAGGAAGGGGCAGAAGAAGGGAGGGAAGGGAAGAAAAGGGGGGAAAAGGGGTAGAAGAGGGAAGGACAGAAGAAGGAGGGAAGGGCGTAAAAAAGGAGGGAAGGGTAAAAACGGGGGAGGGAAGGGAAGAAGAACGGAAGGAAGGGTAGAAGAGGGGAGGGAAGGTAGAAGAGGGTAGGGAAGGGTAGAAGAGAGGAGGGAAGGGTAAAAGAGGGGAGGAAAGGGGTGGAAGAGGGGATGGAAGTGCAGAAGAGAATAGGGGGGGGTAGAAGAGGGTAAGGAAAGGGTAGAGATGGTAGGGTTTGGGCAAAAGAGGGTAGGGAAGGGCAGAGGAGGGGAGGGAAGGGTAGAAGAGGGGATGGAAGGTTTGAAGATGGTAGGGATGGGAAGAAGAGGGAAGGGATGGGCAGAAGAAAGGAGGGAAGGTTAGAAGAGCGAAGAAAAAGGTAGAAGAGGGGAGAGATGTGCAGAAGAGACGAGTGAAGGCTAGAAGAGAAGAGGAAGGGTAGGAGAGAAGAAGGAAGGGTAGAAGAGGTGAGGAAGGATAGAAGAGGGGAGGTACTGTCGAAGAGGGGATGAAAGGGTACAAGAGGGGAGGGAAGATCAGAAGGGGGGAAGGGAAGGTAGAAAAATGGAGGGAAGCGCAGAAGAGGGGAGAGAAGGGAAAGAAGGGGGAAAGGGATAGGGTAGAAGAGGGGATTTTTGGGGCCCGAAGAATGGGTGAAGGGCAAAAGAAAAGGAGGGAAGGGTAGAAGAGAGATAGTAAGGGTAGAAGAGGGGATGTAAGGGTAGAAGAGGGGAGGGAAGGGTAGAAGAGGGGAGCGAAGGGTAGAAGAGAAGAGGGAAAAACCAAAAGAGGGAAACGAAGGGTAGAAGAGGGGAGGGAGGGGTAGAAGAGGGGAGGGAAGATCAGAAAAGGGAAGGAAGGGTAGAAGAGGTTAGGGTTGGTTAGAAGAGGGGAGGAAAGGGCAGAAAAGAGGAAGTAAGGGTAGAAGAGGGGAGGTAAGATTAGAAGAGGGAAGGAAGTGTAGAAGAGAGGAGGGAAGGGAAAGAAGGGGGGAAGGAAGGGTAGAAGAAGGGGGGAAAAGGGGTAAAAGAGGGAAGAGAAGGGTTAGAAGGTGAGGGGGAAGGGTAGGAGAGGGGGGGGAAAGGGGTAGAAGAGGGGAAAAAAAAGTAGAAGAAAGGAGGAAGGGTAGAAGAGGGGAGGGAAGGGCGGAAGAGGGAATGGAAAGGTAGACAAAGGGGACGGAAGGGTTTAGAAGAGGTGGGGGAAGGGTAGAAGAGGGTGGGGAAGATTAGAAAAGGGGAGGGATGGCAGAAAGAAGGGAGGGAAGGGCAGAAGAAGGGAGGTAAGGGCAGAAGAGATAGGGAAGGGTAGAAGAAAGGACGGAAGGGTGGAAGAGGGGAGGGAATGGCAGAAGAAGGGATTGAAGCGCGGAAGAGAGGGGGAAGGGTAGAAGAGGAGAGGGGAAGGGCAGAAGAGGGGAGGGAAGGGCCAGAAGAGTACAGGGAAGGGTAGAAGAAGGGAGGGAAGTTTAGAAGAGAGGGGGAAGGGTAGAAGAGGGAGGGATGGGCAGAAGAAAGGAGATAAGGGCACAAAAGGGGATAGAAGATAAAAGAGAGGAAGGAAGGGTAGAAGAGAAGAGGGAAGGGGAAGAAGAAGGGAAACAAGAGCAAAGAGGGGAGGGAAGAGTAAAAGAGATAAGGAAAAAAGGTAGAAGAGAGGAGGGAAGGGCAGAAGAGGGTAGGGAAGGGGAGAGGAGGGGAGGGAAGGGTAGAAGAGGGGATGGAAGGTTTGAAGATGGTAGGGATTTGGGGAAAAAAGGGAAGGGATGGGCAGAAGAAAGGAGGGGAAAGGGTTTGAAGAGCGAAGAAAAAGGTAGAAGAGGGGAGAGATGTGCAGAAGAGACGAGTGAAGGCTAGAAGAGAAGAGGGAAGGGTAGGAGAGAAGAAGGAAGGGTAAAAAGAGGTGAGGGAAGATAGAAAGGGGAGGTAGCTGTCGAAGAGGGATGAAAGGGTACAAGAGGGGAGGGAAGATCAGAAGAGGGAAGGAAGGGTAAAAAGATGGGAGGGAAGCGCAGAAGAGGGGAGAGAAGGGGAGAAGAGGGAAGGATAGGGTAGAAGAGGGAGTTTTGGGCAGAAGAATGGGTGAAGGGCAGAAGAAAGGAGGGAAGGGTTAGAAGAGAGATAGTAAGGGTAGAAGAGGGGATGTAAGGTAGAAGAGGGGAGGGAAGGGTAGAAGAGGGGGGGCGAAGGGTAAAAAAAGA
>NW_026469119.1:7500-11617 GCF_026875155.1 Cherax quadricarinatus | reverse complement strand
GCGCTCTAAAGGGGGGGTGTTAATTTTCCCCATCACTGGCAAGAAGGATGGAGAGATTATGTTTCTTTTCTGGGAAACCGTACCTTGGTGAGAGACGGCCAACTTGTTACATTATATATATATATATATATATAAATATATATATATATAATTTTATAATATATATTTTATAAAATATATATATATATGAACATCAAAAGGGTTTATAAATACCGACAGTTGTTTAGGTAAGACACATATGCAACAGTTGGACAACTTTATTCCGAAACGTTTCGCCTACACAGTAGGCTTCTTCAGTCGAATACAGAAAATAGGCAGGAACCAGTAGAGATGTGATGGCTGATTACATTCGTCTTCACAATCTCTACTGTTCCTGCCAAATTTTCTGTATTCGACTGAAGAAGCCAACTGTGTAGGCGAAACGTTTCGGAATAAAGTTGTCTAACTGTTGCATATGTGTCTTACCTAACATATATATATATATAATATATATATATATTTATATATATATATAAAATATATAAAATTATATATATATTAAAAAATATATATATATATATACATTATATAGGGGGGGGTAGGAGAAAAAATATTCAAACAGCTCCGGGGAGAACCTTGAGTTTTCCTCTGAGGTACGTTTATTGTCTTCTCTGAGGATGAGGGTCCCCATTCCAGCTATAGAGGTGGTACGCTATATATATAATTAATAAAATATATATATATATATATATATATATATATATATATATTATATAAAATTGTAAGAAACTGCATGAACGTGTGTAAGGTGTTGGAAACACATGTTAGAGTGTTGGATTTTGTATTGTTTTCCACAACTGTGTATTACTTCGAAGAGACAGTAATCGGGTCTTACAAAAAACTCAAAAGTTTTGAAAGATGTGACATTAGCATTAAGAGCTATCAATGTTAACTTTAAAACATAACACTTATCACTAAAACGTTCTTTTTCAAAGTGAACAAGCGGAGAGGTGCCTGGAGTGTGAGTGGAGTGTCGGGAGTGTGAGTGGAGTGCCTCAAGGTGCTCCGGGTGAGAGTACTAGAGTGGCGGCACTCAGAGCATCATCTCTGCTCATCTTAGTGTCACGATTCTCCCAGCATCACCTATCTTAGTAATAATAAACTTTTATACTTCTCATTAAACACACACACACACACACACCACACACACACCAAAACACACACACACACACACACACCACACCACACACACACACACACCAAAATCTTTCTCAGGGAAAGATCTTGGGTGACCATAACACCGAGACACGTCACCGGAGGCACACATCAACCAGAATAGCGTTCCGAAAACCTTAATAAGGAATCGTTCAAGACACTGTACACTGTGTATTTTTAGGCCCATACGGGGAGTATGCAGCACCAGTCTGGAACCCACACCGGGTCAAACACGTCAGAAAAGTTAGAGAAAGTACAAAGGTTTGCAACAAGGCTAGTCCCAGAGCTTAGAGGAATGTCGTACGAGGAAAGGTTGAGGGAAATCGGACTGACGACACTGGAGGACAGAAGGGTCAGGGGAGACATGATAACGACATACAAGATACTGCGCGGAATAGGCAAGGTGGACAGAGACAAAATTTTCCCAGAGATGGGACACAAACAAGGGGTCACAATTGGAAGCTGAAGACTCAGACGAGTCACAGGGATTTTAGGAAGTATTTCTTCAGTCATAGAGTCGTTAGGAAGTGGAATAGCCTAGCAAGTGATGTAGTGGAGGCAGGAACCATCCCATAGCAAACTCGGGAAGCAGACAGGAGGACCTGTAGCGATCATGAAGAGGCGGGGCCGGGACTGAGTCTCGACCCTGCAACCATGATTAGGCAGTACCACACACACACACACACACCACACACACACACACACACACACCACCTAAACTGTTTCATTAAGTCTGACAACTTCAGTTTGCTACTCATTAAGTCTTACATGAGCCAAAATGTGCTTCATCATGCTTTACATGGCGAAAATGCTTCATTATGCCTTAACACGAGTGCTAGAACACACACACACCACACCAACACAAAACACACACACACACACACACAACCCAAATACAAACGTGTGTGTGTATACACTGAAAAGTGTATATCTCACATCTTGTGTCACGTACACTTTCACACCTTGTGTACACCCACAGTTCAGCACCCTGGTACACACACACACAAACAGGTGTACATACTCATACAGATTTTTCGTGGTACAGATTTTTTTTAGTCTTTTCCAGGCAAGTTTTGGTTGAAAATATCGAGAGAAAGAATCAATGTTTGGGGGGAGGTCAGTGTCGTTTTTAAGAAGGAAATTGGTACAAGTACCGAACCTCGGGGAAGTTTGCTTGCTGTCTCACCCTGTACTTACCTAGTTGTACCCACCTAGTTGTGGTTGCGGGGGTCGATTCATAGCTCCTGGCCCTGCCTCTTCACTGGTCGCTACTGAGTCACTCTCCCTGAACCATTGGCTTTATCTACGTGTGTGTACTCACCTAGTTGAGGTTGCGGGGTTGTGTGTGTGTGTGTGTGTGTGTGTGTGTGTGTGTGTGTGTGGTGTGTGTGTTTTGTGTGTGTGTGTGTGTGTGAGCCCACTGTAGCCACGCCCACCACTGATAAATGGTTACCACTGCTGGTGATCTGGGGGAGCTGGTTAAGTGGAATGACTCGGGGAAATCCCAAACACCGAAAGCCAGGCCCCTAGACTTGATTACAATGGTAGGGGAGAGAGGGAGGGAAGAAGAGGGCAAGGGAGGGAGGGGGGGAAAAAAGGGGGAAAAGGAGGGAGGGGGGGAAAGAAGAGGGCAAGGGAGGGAGGGGGAAGAAGAGGGCAAAGGGAGAGAGGGGGGAAGAAGAGGGCAAAGGGAGAGAGGGGAGAAGAAGAGGGCAAGGGAGAGAGGGGAAGAAGAGGGCAAGGGAGGGAGGGGGGAAGAAGAGGGCAAGGAGAGAGGGGAAGAAAGGGAAAGGGGAGGGAGGGGGGAAGAAGAGGGCAAGGGAGAGAGGGGAAGAAGGGGGCCCAAGGGAGAGGGGGGAAGAAGGGGGCAAAGGGAGAGAGGGGGGAAGAAGAGGGCAAGGGAGAGAGGGGGGAAGAAGAGGGCAAGGGAGAGAGGGGGAAGAAGAGGGCAAGGGGAGAGGGGGGAAGAAGAGGGCAAAGGGAGAGAGGGGGGAAGAAGAGGGCAAGGGAGAGGAGGGGGAAGAAGAGGGAAAGGGGAGAGAGGGGGAAGAAGAGGCAAGAAGGGGAAAAGGGGGGAAAAAAAGGGCAAGGGAGAGAGGGGGAAGAAGAGGCAAGGGAGAGGGGGGGGAAGAAGAGGGCAAGGGAGAGAGGGGGGAAGAAGAGGGCAAGGGAGAGAGGGGGGAAGAAGAGGAAAGGGGAGAGAGGGGGAAGAAGAGGGCAAGGGAGAGAGGGGGAAGAAGAGGGCAAGGGAGAGGGGGGGAAGAAGAGGGCAAGGGAGAGAGGGGGGAAGAAGAGGGCAAGGGAGGGAGGGGGAAAGAGAGAGACCGATGGAGAGAATATTCAGTGTATATACACTGAGAGGTGTATATCTCAGTGTATATACACTGAGAGGTGTATATCTCAGTGTATATACACTGAAGGTGTATATCTCAGTGTATATACACTGAGAGGTGTATATCTCAGTGTATAAAACCCTAAGAGGTATATATCTCAGTGTATATACACTGAGAGGTGTATATCTCAGAGTATATACACTGGTAGTTTACATTAATTAGTATTTTAGGTATTAAAGTATTTTTTGACTGGTGGTGTACAGTGACATGTAGCCTTAATGACCCTCGTGTGTAGACTTGAAACACCATTAACACACAACACACACACACACACACACACACACACACACACACACACACACACACACACCACCGCACACGCACACGCACACCAAACACCACCACACACGCCACAAAATTTGACATCTTCAAGATTAATGCTCAATAACCGGTACCAGCAGCGAGGTCGGGTATTACACACATCAAATCTTCTTTTTATGGCTGGACCGTGGACCGTGGTCCTTGGTCCTTGGTCTGTGGTCCTTGGACCGTGGACCGTGAACCTGGCCTAGCCTCGTCACCTAGAAAAT
>NW_026469119.1:0-2500 GCF_026875155.1 Cherax quadricarinatus | reverse complement strand
TATATACTTCAGGTGGAAGGCAGCTATATACTTCAGGTGAAAGGCAGCTATATACTTCAGGTGAAAGGCAGCTATATACTTCAGGTGGAAGACAGATATATACTTCAGGTGGAAGGCAGCTATATACTTCAGGTGGAAGACATATATATACTTCAGGTGGAAGGCAGCTATATACTTCAGGTGGAAGGCAGCTATATACTTCAGGTGAAAGGCAGCTATATACTTCAGGTGGAAGGCAGCTATATACTTCAGGTGAAAGGCAGCTATATACTTCAGGTGGAAGACAGCTATATACTTCAGGTGGAAGACAGCTATATACTTCAGGTGGAAGGCAGCTATATACTTCAGGTGAAAGGCAGCTATATACTTCAGGTGAAAGGCAGCTATATACTTCAGGTGGAAGACAGATATATACTTCAGGTGGAAGGCAGCTATATACTTCAGGTGGAAGGCAGCTATATACTTCAGGTGAAAGGCAGCTATATACTTCAGGTGGAAGACAGCTATATACTTCAGGTGGAAGGCAGCTATATACTTCAGGTGAAAGGCAGCTATATACTTCAGGTGAAAGGCAGCTATATACTTCAGGTGGAAGACAGCTATATACTTCAGGTGGAAGGCAGATATATACTTCTGGTTGAAGACAGATATATACTTCAGGTGGAAGGCAGCTATATACTTCCGGTGGAAGGAAGCTATATACTTCAGATGGAAGGCAGATATATACTTCAGGTGGAAGACAGCTATATACTTCAGGTGGAAGACAGCTATATACTTCAGGTGGAAGACAGCTATATACTTCAGGTGGAAGACAGCTATATACTTCAGGTGGAAGACAGCTATATACTTCAGGTGGAAGACAGCTATATACTTCACGTGGAAGACAGCTATATACTTCACGTGGAAGACAGCTAGATACTTCAGGTGGAAGACAGCTATATACTTCAGGTGGAATACAGATATATACTTCAGGTGGAAGGCAGCTATATACTTCAGGTGGAAGACAGCTAGATACTTCAGGTGGAAGACAGCTATATACTTCAGGTGGAATGCAGATATATACTTCAGGTGGAAGACAGCTATATACTTCAGGTGGAAGACAGCTATATACTTCAGGTGGTAGACAGCTATATACTTCAGGTGGAAGACAGCTATATACTTCAGGTGGAAGACAGCTATATACTTCAGGTGGAAGACAGCTATATACTTCAGGTGGAAGACAGCTATATACTTCACGTGGAAGACAGCTATATACTTCAGGTGGAAGACAGCTATATACTTCAGGTGGAAGACAGCTATATACTTCAGGTGGAAAACAGCTATATACTTCAGGTGGAAGACAGCTATATACTTCAGGTGGAAGACAGCTATATACTTCAGGTGGAAGACAGCTATATACTTCAGGTGGAAAACAGCTATATACTTCAGGTGGAAGAGAGCTATATACTTCAGGTGGAAGACATCTATATACTTCAGGTGGAAGGCAGCAGTGAAGGCAGGAAACAGTCTGTTTCACTGAAATATATATCTAATCTTTCAGTTCTCTACTGTTAAAAAATTTAAATGTTTTTCAAGGGTCGCCTCTGAAAATTCAGGGGACGGAAAGCTATTTTTTATTCGTAAAACTGTAGTTGGAGTTTTGTAGGGACGATACCAAGACCTTTTATTGTGCTAGAGTTGTGGCTTCAGCTACTGTGTACTGTGTTGTACTGTGTTGTGTGCTGTGTTGTACTGTGTTGTGTACTGTGTTGTACTGTGTTGTGTACTGTGTTGTGTACTGTGTTGTGTACTCTGTTGTGTACTGTGTTGTGTACTGTGTTGTGTACCGTGTTGCGTACTGTGTTGTGTACTGTGTTGTGCACTGTGTTGTGTACTGTGTTGTGTGTGTTGTGTACTGTGTTGTACTGTGTTGTGTACTGTGTTGTGTACTGTGTTGTGTACTGTGTTGTGTACTGTGTTGTACTGTGTTGTGTACTGTGTTGTGTATTGTCGTGTACTGTTGTGTACTGTGTTGTGTACTGTGTTGTGTACTGTGTTGTGTACTGTGTTGTGTACTGTGTTGTGTACTGTGTTGTGTACTGTGTTGTGTACTGTGTTGTGTACTGTGTTGTGTACTGTGTTGTGTACTGTGTTGTACTGTGTTGTGTACTGTGTTGTGTACTGTGTTGTGTACTGTGTTGTACTGTGTTGTGTACTGTGTTGTGTACTGTGTTGTGTACTGTGTTGTACTGTGTTGTGTACTGTGTTGTGTACTGTGTTGTGTACTGTGTTGTGTACTGTGTTGTGTACTGTGTTGTACTGTGTTGTGTACTGTGTTGTGTACTGTGTTGTGTATTGTCGTGTACTGTTGTGTACTGTGTTGTACTGTGTTGTGTACTGTGTTGTACTGTGTTGTGTACTGTGTTGTGTACTGTTTTTTGTGCACTTGTTTGACTGTGTTTGTACGTGTTGGGTATGTTGTGTACTGTGTTGTACTGTTTTTTATTTTTTACTGTTTTGT
>NW_026469118.1:0-11939 GCF_026875155.1 Cherax quadricarinatus | reverse complement strand
ATATCCAGGGGGAAGGGAAATAAAAATCTTTCCTCCGTTAGCCATGCGTGTTGTAAAAGTAAACTAAAATGCCGGGAACAATGGGCTAGTAACCCCTCTTCCTGCAAAGATTACTAAAAAGAATAAGAAGAAAATTGTCAAAGTGGGGAGTCTGAATGTGCATGGATGTTGTGCAAATGATAAGAAAGAGAAGATTGTGGATGTTATGAATGAGAAGAAGCTGGATGCCCTGGCTTGAAGTGAAACAAAGCTGAAGGGGGTGGGAGTGTTTCAGTGGAGAGGAATAAATGGGATTAGGTCAGGGGTTTCAAATAGAGTTAGAGCTAAGGAAGGAGTAGCAATAATGTTGAAGGATAAGATATGGCAGGAAAAGAGGGACTATAAATGTATTAATTCAAGAATTATGTGGAGTAAAATAAAGGTTGGATGTGAAAAGTGGGTTATAGTAAGTGTATATGCACCTGGAGAAGAGAGAAGTGTAGAGGAGAGAGAGAGATTTTGGGAAATGTTGAGTGAATGCATGGGGAGTTTTGAACCAAGTGTGAGAGTACTTGTGTTTGGGGATTTCAATGCTAAAGTGGGTAAAAATGTTGTGGAGGGAGTAGTAGATAAATTTGGGGTGCCAGGGGTAAATGTAAATGGGGAGCCTTTAATTGAGCTATGTGTAGAATGAGATTTGGTAATAAGTAATACATATTTTATGAAAAAGAGGATAAATAAATATACAAGGTATGATGTAGCACGTAATTAAAGTACACATTTTGTTAGATTATATATTGGTGGATAAACGGTTAATGGGTAGGCTCCAGGATGTACATGTTTATAGAGGGGCAACTGATATATTGGATCATTATTTAGTTATAGCTACAGTTAGAGTAAGATGTAGATGGGACAAGAGGAACGTGGCAACAACAAGTAGGAGGAAAGTGAAAGTGTATAAACTAAGGGAGGAGGAAGTTCGGGTGAGATATAAGCTACTATTGGCAGAAAGGTGGGCTAGTGCAAAGATGAGTAGTGGGGGGGTTGAAGAGGGTTGGATGAGTTTTAAAAATGCAGTATTAGAATGTGGGGCAGAAGTTTGTGGTTACTGGAGGGTGGGGGCAGGAGGAAAGAGGAGTGATTGGTGGAATAATGAAGTTAAGGGTGTGATAAAATAGAAAAAGTTAGCTTATGAGAGGTTTTTACAAAGCAGAAGTGTTATAAGAAGAGCAGAGTATATGGAGAGTAAAAGAAAGGTGAATAGAGTGGGGAGAGAGTGCAAAAGGAGAGCAGATGATAGAGTGGGAGAGGCACTGTCAAGAAATTTTAATGAAAATAAGAAAAGCCTAGGGAACGTATCGATTTGTCAGCTAACAACAGAGTAGGGGAATTCGTACATCGGGAGAGGGAGGTACTAGGTAGATGGCGAGAATATTTTGAGGAACTTTTAAATGTTGAGGAAGAAAGGGAGGCAGTAATTTCATGCACTGGCCAGGGAAGTATACCATCTTCTAGGAGTGAAGAAGAGGAGAACGTAAGTGTGAGGGAGATACGTGAGGCATTATGGAGAATGAAAGGGGGTAAAGCAGCTGGAACTGATGGGATCATAACAAAATGTTAAAAGCAGGGGGGGACATAGTGTTGGAGTGGTTGGTACTTTTGTTTAACCCTTTCAGGGTCCAAGGCCAAAATCTGAGTGGTGCCCCAGTGTCCAAGAATTTTCAAAAAAAAAAAATTTATTTTTTCTTATGAAATGGTAGAGAATCTTTTTGTGAATGTAATAAAACAAAAAGTACGAAATTTGATGGAAAACTGATGAAATTATGCTCTCGTGAATTTTGATGTGTCGGCGATATTTACGAATCGGCGATTTTGCCGACTTTGACTCCCATTTTAGGCCAATTACATTATTCCAGTCAACCAAATTCTTAGCTATTTCACTAGTATTACTTCTATTCTATCGATTGAGCACAAGAAATCGCCAAGTCAACTGTTTCAACTAGAAAATAAAGTGACCGGAAATTGGTAATTTGGCAATTTAACACAAAGTTCAAATATTCAATTTCAAAATAGGGTCCACAATAAACAATGTAGGTATTCCTGGCACTAAACTAACATTAACTCTGTTCATTAGTTACGTTTTGAGGCTTTACAAATAAATTCATTTTGATTTTTTATTCACATAATGAATTTTTATTCACACCAAAAAATAGAAGATTTACTGTTATGCAATATTGTAATAATTGTATAAATATTCATCACCAATTTGTGAATGTATATTAGACCCACCAGCTGGCGTGTATTAGACATGTGAGGTCGTTTGTTTACTCTTGAACATCGGCAAAAATTTAACATTTCCGCCACTTTGAGCTCAGTTTCAAGCCATTTCCAGTGCTAACACCAATCAAAATTATCTCTATTTCTGTAATATTTCTTCCATTCTATCAAATGAGACCAAGAAATCACAAATACAACTATAAAAAACATACAAAAAAAAACACTTCAAAGTCGCTGTTTTAATCGAAAATCATGGTCTCAGTTTTTTTTCTCTCATTATACACAGTGTGCTGCAGGATTTGTCTTATGTGGTGCACACATACCACATAGATGTATTCTCTCATATCTAGGCCCAAAATTACCACTCACAGTTTATCAGAGTGAGCTGAGCTCATGACGTAGATCTACGGTTTGGACCCTGAACGTAAAGCCGTAGATCTACGGGACGGACCCTGAAAGGGTTAATAAATGTATAAAAGAGGGGAAGGTGACTAGAGATTGGCAGAGAGCATGTATAGTCCCTTTATACAAAGGGAAGGGGGACAAAAAAGATTGTAAAAATTATAGAGGAATAAGTTTGAGTATAACAGGACAAGTGTACGGTAGGGTTATTATTGAAAAAATTAGAGGTAAGACAGAATGTAGGATTGCGGATGAGCAAGGAGGTTTCAGAGTGGGTAGGGGATGTGTAGATCAAATGTTTACATTGAAGCATATATGTGAACAGTATTTAGATAAAGGTAGGGAAGTTTTTATTGCATTTATGGATTTAGAAAAGGCATATGATAGAATGGATAGGGAAGCAATGTGGCAGATGTTGCAAGTATATGGAATAGGTGGTAAGTTACTAAATGTTGTAAAGAGTTTTTATGAGGATAGTGAGGCTCAGGTTAGGGTGTGTAAAAGAGAGGGAGACTACTTCCCGGTAAAAGTAGGTCTTAGACAGGGATGTGTAATGTCACCATGGTGGTTTAATATATTTATAGATGGAGTTGTAAAAGAAGTAAATGCTAGGGTGTTCGGGAGAGGGGGTGGGATTAAATTATGGGAAATCAAATACAAAATGGGAATTGACACAGTTGCTTTTTGCTGATGATACTGTGCTTATGGGAGATTCTAAAGAAAAATTGCAAAGGTTAGTGGATGAGTTTGGGAGTGTGAGTAAAGGTAGAAAGTTGAAAGTGAACATAGAAAAGAGTAAGGTGATGAGGGTATTAAATGATTCAGATAAAGAAAAACTGGGTATCAAATTGGGGAGGAGGAGTATGGAGGAAGTGAATGTTTTCAGATACTTGGGAGTTGACGTGTCGGCGGATGGATTTATGAAGGATGAGGTTAATCATAGAATTGATGAAGGAAAAAAGGTGAGTGGTGCGTTGAGGTAAATGTGGAGTCAAAAAACGTTATCTATGGAGGCAAAGAAGGGAATGTATGAAAGTATAGTAGTACCAACACTCTTATATGGGTGTGAAGCTTGGGTGGTAAATTCAGAAGCGAGGAGGTGGTTGGAGGCAGTGGAGATGTCCTGTCTAAGGGCAATGTGTGGTGTAAATATTATGCAGAAAATTCGGAGTGTAGAAATTAGGAGAAGGTGCGGAGTTAATAAAAGTATTAGTCAGAGGGCTGAAGAGGGGTTGTTGAGGTGGTTTGGTCATTTAGAGAGAATGGATCAAAGTAGAATGACATGGAAAGCATTTAAATCTGTAGGAGAAGGAAGGCGGGGTAGGGGTCGTCCTCGAAAAGGTTGGAAGGAAGGGGTAAGGGAGGTTTTGTGGGCGAGGGGCTTGGACTTCCAGCAGGTGTGCATGAGCGTGTTCGATAGGAGTGAATGGAGACGAATGGTATTTGGGACCTGACAATCTCTTGGAGTGTGAGCAGGGTAAAATTTAGTGAAGGGATTCAGGGAAACCGGTTATTTTTATATAGCCGGACTTTGAGTCCTGGAAATGGGAAGTACAATGACTGCACTCTAAAGGAGGGGTTCGGGATATTGGCAGTTTGGAAGGATATGTTGTGTATCTTTATAGGTATAGTATATGTTTCTAAGCTGTTGTGTTCTGAGCACCTCTGCAAAAACAGTGATTATGTGTGAGTGAGGTGAAAGTGTTGAATGAGGATGAAAGTATTTTCTTTTTGGGGATTTTCTTCATTTTTTTTGGGTCACCCTGCCTCGGTGGGAGACGGCTGACTTGTTAAAAAAGAAAAATTACACTTTTCATATCTACATTTACCTTGGAGATGTTAGTTTAATTAGTCTCATGGAGGAGATGCTGTAAGAGGTTTAGAGTGGTGGAAGATACGTAGCAGGCCAGCGTATGTTCAGCGGCCCGATACACATACAACATTGGAGAGTTACTTTCGTGTCGTTTTTCTATCGCTTACTCACTTAACTTACTTGCTACACTGGTAATTCTACACTATCACTGGCTGGCACTATAGCCTTTATTGATACCTGCTGCTTTAATATTGTACATATCGTAGAATCACTGAATCACTGCAGAAGGCACATTCACCCCTCTCTCTTCCTCCTCCACTTTGGTACTTTGCTACAAGTTTTTTCTTGAATTTTATTATGTTTCTTTCCTTCTTTATCACAGGGCTGACACTAGAAACATGTTGGCTTATTTAGTAGTTACAAGCACTAAAAACAATGGAATACAAAATATATCACATGTAGGCATGGAACCGTCCTCAGTGGCTTGTAAACAATGGCACACTGGTTGGTACACGGTGCAAGTGGCCGGGCCCGATCAGGGCGCCGTGCAGACACGTTTGGGACAAAAGCTCCTAACCGAGTTTTTAGGTGTTATCCGAGCCAATTTTTTTAAGCCAAATAGAGGCGTTATCCGATTTTGACATTATCCGATGCAGGTGTTAATTGAGGGTCCATTGTATATGAAGTTATTTTGACAGGAATAATTTGATTAACCTTTAAATGGTCCAAACGTATACATACGTTCACTCGCGTAGCACCCCAAATTTTTTGAGAGAAAAAAAAAATTTTTTTTAATAGGAAAAAAGAGCATATGGTACCCAGGCGTCCCCAATTATTTTAACCCTTTCAGGGTCCGTCCCGTAGATCTACGGCTTTACGTTCAGGGTCCAAACCGTAGATCTACGTCATGAGCTCAGCTCACTCTGATAAACTGTGAGTGATACATTTGGGCCTAGATATGAGAGAATACAGCTATGTGGTATGTGTGCACCACATAAAACAAATCCTGCAGCACACTGTGTATGATAGAAAAAAACTGAAATCATGATTTTTCGATTAAAACAGCGACTTTGCAGTGCTTTTTCGTATGTTTTTTATAGTTGTATTTGCGATTTCTTGGTCTCATTTGATAGAATGGAAGACATATTACAGAAATAGAGATGATTTTGATTGGTTTTAGCACTGGAAATGGCTTGAAACTGAGCTCAAAGTAGCAGAAATGTTAAATTTTTGCCGATATTCAAGAGTAAACAAACGACCTCACACGTCTAATACACGCCAGCTGGTGGGTCTAATATGCATTCACAAATATGGTGATGATATTTATACAATTATTACAGTATTGCATAACAGTAAGTCTTCTACTTTTTGGTGTGAATAAAAATTCATTATGTGAATAAAAAATCAAAATGGAATTTATTTGTAAAGTCTCAAATTGTAACTAATGAACAGAGGAAATGTTAGTTTAGTTCCAGGAATACCTACATTGTTTATTCTGGACCCTATTTTGAAATTGGAATATTTTGAACTTTGTGTTAAATTGGCCAAATTAACAATTTCCGATCACTTTAATTTGTAGTTGAAACAGTTGACTTGGTGATTTCTTGTGCTCAATCGATAGAATAGAAGTAATACTAGTGAAATAGCTAAGAATTTGGTTGACTGGAGTAATGTAATTGGCCTAAAATGGGAGTCAAAGTCGGCAAAATCGCCGATTCGTAAATATCGCTGACACATCCAAATTTGCGAGAGCATAATTTCATCAATTTTCCATCAAATTTCGTACTTTTTGTTTTATTACCTTCACAAAAAGATTCTCTACCATTTCATAAGGAAAAAATAACAAAAAAATTTTTTTTATAGTTCTTGGACACTGGGGCACCAATTCAGATTTGGGCCTTGGACCCTGAAGGGGTTAATATGGCACACACTGAGTGTGCACACCCATTCTCTCATGTCTAGGTGACTCAGGCTTATCATGGCAATGTTGAATGACAAAGAAAACGTATACAGTGAACCCCCGCATAGCGATATTAATCCGTGCAAGAGAGCTCATTGTTATGCGAAATTATCGTTATGCGAATGAATTTTCCCCATAAGAAATAATGGAAATCAAATTAATCCGTGCAAGACATCCAAAAGTATGAAAAAAAAAATTTACCACATGAAATATACATTTTCCTACACACAAAGAGAAGGATACATGCACAATAGTAGAGTAGTACATGCACAATATATATTGTGCATGTACTACTCTACTAAATGAAGAATAAATGACACTTACCTTTATTGAAGATGCAGCAATGACTGATGAGACACTGTGTCCTGGGAGTGCCTTTTCCTCCTGAGTAGTGTAGGTCCTGTTTGGCATTTTCTTCCAGAACAGGCCTTATCACACTGTGTATGTCACTACGATTCTTAAATCTCTCAAACAAACCTTTGCTGGCTTTAAATTCACCAATATGAGCACTAGTTCCAGGCATTTTTCCCTGTTCATCTGGGTGTTAGTCGACTGGTGTGGGTTGCATCCTGGGAGACAAGATTAAGGACCCCCAATGGAAATAAGTTAGGACCCCCAATGGAAATAAGTTAGACAGTCTTCGATGACACATTTTTGGGTTATCCTGGGTGGCTAACCCTCTGGGGTTAATTGTTTCCTGGTATTCTCAACAAGCCACACCAACAACGGTGCTACAGCAGCAGCAGCTGACAGTGCTACAGCAGCAGCAGCAGCTGACAGTGCTACAGCAGCAGCAGCAGCTGACAGTGCTACAGCAGCAGCAGCAGCAGCTGACAGTGCTACAGCAGCAGCAGCAGCTGACAGTGCTACAGCAGCAGCAGCTGACAGTGCTACAGCAGCAGCAGCAGCAGCTGACAGTGCTACAGCAGCAACAGCTGACAGTGCTACAGCAGCAGCAGCATCAGCAGTTGACCATGGTACCACAGTACAGTGGACCCCCCCATAACGGACGCCTTGCATAACGGACAATCCGCATATAGCGGACGCTTTGATCGCTAAAATTTTGCCCCGCATACCGCCCAAAAACCCGCTCAGCGGCCTTCGTCCGAGACGCGTCCAATGTGCGGCCTGAGCCACGCTCACATGTTCCGCGGGTGGCATTGTTTACCAGCCACCCTCCGCGGTAACATCCAAGCTTCAATCGGAACTTTTGTATTATTACAGTGTTTTTGGTGATTTTTTTCGGGAAAAAATAAGTGCATGGGCCCCAAGAAAGTTTTCTAGTGCCAACCCTACAGAAATAAGGGTGGAATTATTGGGTGAAGAAAAAGTCATTGATAAGTATAAAAGTGGAGTGCTGTCTCCGAGCTGGCCAGGTTGTATAAAAAAAACCCAAAACAACCATCGTACTTTTTGGTGGTACGTGCTGCTGTGCTGCTGTTCACCGTCAGTGCGCTGCACTGTCGTGCTGTGCGACCCCCGTCAGCTGTCCTGCTGTGTAAATTCCCTTGCTGCTGCTGTTGCATCATCTGTGCTGCGTGCTCGTTGTGCTGCGTAGTCGTCTGTGTGCTGTAGATCGCTGTTTCTGTGTGCATCGTCTGTTTCTGCTGTACCACCCTCAGCGCTGCTGCTGCTGTGCATCGTCTGCTGCTGCTCTGCTGTAGCTCGTTGCGCTGCTGTAACATGCAGTTGTGCTGTAGCATGTCTGCTGTGCTGTAGCATCGTCGTTGCTGCTGGCATCGTCTGTTGCTGCGTACCACCCTCAGCTGCTGTGCTGTGTAGCATGTCTGGGTGCTTGCTGCTGTGTTTAGCATCGTTTTGCGCTGTGCTGCTGTAGCATCGTTTGCTGCTGCTGTAACATCGTCAGTTGTGCTTAGCATCGTTGCTGCTGCTGTAACATCGTCAGTTGCTGCTGTAGCATCGTCTGCTGCTGCTGTAGATGTTTTGCTGCTGTACCCCGTCAGTGCTGCTGCTCTGCTGTAGCCTTTGTTGGTGTGGCTTTTTGAGAATAAAAAGGGGAAACAATTTAAACCCCAAGGGATTTGCCCCCAGGATACCCCAAAAAGTCGTGTATGAAGACGTCTACTTTTTTCCATTGGGGTCCTTAATCTTTTTCCCCCGGATGCAACCCACCCAGTCGACAAAAACCCCCGGGAACGGGGAAAAATCCCGGGAAAACTGTGTCTATGGTGATTTTAGGCCAGAAAGGTTGGTTTGAGAGTTTTAAAAAATCGTAGTGACATAACAGTGTATAAGGCCGTTCGGAAGAAAAATAAAAAAAGGGGCCCTCAGTCCAGGGGGAAAAAGGCACCCCCAGGACACAGTGTCTCATCAGTTTTGCTGCTTTCAAAAAAGGTAAGTGTCATTTTTTCTTCATTTAGTAGAGTTCATGCACAATA
Source organism: Cherax quadricarinatus (assembly GCF_026875155.1). NCBI lineage: Eukaryota > Metazoa > Arthropoda > Malacostraca > Decapoda > Parastacidae > Cherax > Cherax quadricarinatus. The sequence continues at coordinate 3,109 of NW_026469118.1, read as the reverse complement.
TATTTTGGCATTTAACTTACTATTGTGCATGTACCCTTCTCTTTGTGGTAAAAAAAAATGTTTTTTCATGTGGTAAATTTTTTTTTTTTCAAATTTTTGGGTGTCTTGCAGGTTTAATTTGATTTCCATTATTTCTTAGGGGAAAATTCTTTGCATCCGAACATTTCGCATAACAGCCACCCCTTTGCACGGTTAAGGTGCTTGGGGGGGTCACTGTATTTCGATAATATTTCTCACCCTTTTTACCACAGGGTTGGCACTAGAAGCTTTCTTGGGGCCCATGGTCACTTATTTTGCAGATAAAATCACCAAAAACACTGTAATAATACGAAATGTTACGATTGTATGCTTGGATGTTACCGCGGAGGCTGGCTTGTAAACAATGCCACCGGCGGAACGTGTGAGGCTGGCTCAGGCCTCGCATAGACGTGTCTCAGACGAACAGCGTTGAGCGGGTTTTTTAGCGGTATGCGAGGCAAAATCTTAGCGATAAAATGTATCGGTATGCGGATTTAACGTTATGTAAGGCCAACGGTATGCGGGGGTCCACTGTATATACGTTTGGGGCGCTACGCACGTGAACGTATATATACGTTTGGACCATTTAAGGGTTAATGATACTCGACATGGATTCACGAGGGGCCGTTCCTGCCTAACTAATTTAATTTCTTCAGTAAAGTTTTAGGTGTTGATCACGATAAAGAATTTGATATACAGTGGACCCTTGGCTAAAGAACGCATTGCATAACGTTAAATCTGCCCAACGAAGTGCTTGAGCATAAAAGAATTTGATATACAGTGGACCCTTGGCTAACGAACACATTGCATAACGTTAAATCTGCCCAACGAAGTGCTTGAGCGTAAAATTTTTGGCCTGGCTAACAATAAAAAGATCACCCAGTGTGATTCGTCCGGTACATGAACACATGTGGCCTGAGTGCGCCTCAGCTGCCCTGTGTGTGCCAGTGCTTACAAGCCAGCCAGTGCGGTCGCATCTACACATACATACAGTACATTTCATATTATTACAGTGTTTTTAGTGCTTGTAACTGCAAACTAAGTCACCATGGACCCCAAGAAAGCTTTTAGTGCCAACCCTGTGGTAAAAAGGGTGAAAATTACTATTGAAATGAAGAAAGAGATGATTAATAAGTTTGAAAGAGGGGTGCATCCATCTGAGCTGGCCAGGTTGTACAACAAACCCCAGTCAACCATTGCTATTATCCTGGCCAACAAAAAGGCAATCAAGGAAGCTGTTGTTACGAAAGGTGCAAGTATCTTTATGAAACACAGATCGCAAGTACTCGAAGATGTTGAAAGACTGTTATTGGTGTGGATAAACGAAAAACAGATATCAAGAGATAGCATCTCTCAAGTGATCATGTGTGAAAAGGCAAGGCAGTTGCATGACATTTAAAAAAAAATGCCTGCAACTAGTGATGTGAGTAAATTTAAGGCCAGCAAAGGTTGGTTTGAGAGATTTAAGAATCGTAGTGGTATACATAGTGTGATAAGGCATGGTGAGGCTTCCAGTTCAGACCAAAAAGCGACTGAAAAATATGTGCAGGAATTCCAGGGGTACATAGAGGCTGAAGGATTGAAACCCCAACAAGTGTTTGTGACGAAACAGGCCTGTTTTGGAAGAAAATGCCAAACAGAACCTACATTACACAGGAGGAAAAAGCATTGCCAGGACACAAGCCTATGAAAGACAGGCTAACCTTAATGTGTAGTAATGCTAGTAGTGATCGCAGAGTGAAGCCTCTACTCGTGTATCACTGAAACTCCCAGGGTATTCAGGAAAAAACAATGTGGAGGGCAAACAGTAAGGCATGGGTCACTAGGGACTTTTTCTATGACTGGTTTTACCATGTGTTTGGCCCCATTGTGAAAAATTACCACCTGGAAAACAAATTGGAGCTTAAGTGCCTCCTGGTATTAGACAATGCTCCTGGTCATCCTTCAGACTTGGCAGAGCGAATTTTAGGGGACTTGAGTGTAATCAAAGTGAAGTTTTTGCCTCCTAATACCACTCCTCTCCTCCAGCCCATGGGCCAGCAGGTCATTTCAAATTTCAAAAAACTGTACACCAAAGCAATGTTTCAATAGTGCTTTGAGGCGAGCTCAGACACTCAATTAACCCTAAGAGTTTTTTTTGGAAAGATCACTTTAGTATCCTCAACTGTGTAAACCTTATAGGTATGGCTTGGGAGAGAGTGACTAAGAGGACCTTGAACTCTGCTTGGAGGAAATTGTGGCCAGAATGTGTAGAAGAGAGGGATTTTGAAGGGTTTGGGGCTAACCTCAGGAACCTATGCCAGTTGTGGAACCTACTGTGGCATTGGGGAAGTCCATGGGGTTGGAGGTTAGTGGGAAGGATGTGGAAGAGTTGGTGGAGGACAACGATGAAGAACCACTGATGAGCTAAGAGCATCTGCAACAAGAGGCCACAACTGAGAAAATTGCTTCAGAGGAGGGGAGAGAGAAATTGAGGAAACTGCCTTCTTCAAAGATTAAGGAAATGTGTGCAAAGTGAGTTGAACTGCAAACCTCTATGGAAGAAAATCACCCTGACACAGCTATTGCAAGCCGTGCTGGTGACTTTTACGACGACAATGTTGTGAACCACTTTAGGAAAGTCTTAAAGGAACGCGAGGTATAGAGCTCTATGGATAGATTTTTGGTGTGACAGAGGTCCAGTGACTCTCAAGTTGTTCCCAGTGGCAATAAAAGAAGAAGGGAAGTAACCCCGGAAAAAACTTGCTACCTAAAGTCCTTATGGAATGGGATTGCCCTTCCAAAAATTAATACACTTCCATCTCCCCTCCTCCCATCCCATCACTCATCACATCTGCAATAAAGGTGTCATTTATTCTTCATTACACAATATATATTGTGCATGTATCCTCCTTTTTTTTGTGTAGGAAAGTGTATATTTTATGTGGTAAAAGGTATTTTTTTTATATACTGTACTTTGGGGGGTCTGGAAAGGATTAATTGATTTCCATTTTTTTTGGGAAATATTTAAATTTGACTTCAATAATTTCGTCTTACCCAAAGAGGATTAATATCTTAAGTCGGGGATCCACTGTAAGGTGGGAGAGTATAA
>NW_026469117.1:0-12913 GCF_026875155.1 Cherax quadricarinatus | reverse complement strand
CAACCACAATTACCCAACAAAAGGGCTGCGTTGAATGAAACAAATTCTCATACGGGCACACACTCCCAAAATATTCAAAACACTCAACCTACCACCATCAAACATCCAATTTATACTGCACCTATTACATACATAGAACACTTAAAACTCTGTATTAACCCTCCCCTCAAACTCCCTTGCCAATCAACAGAAACCAGCCCAAACACAAGGCACAGATCACTTTTTGATTTTCCCTCGTGTCCCCCACACTATGCAAAAACTCAATACACAAAAAAGGGCCCTAAAACGGGAATTCATTCCGAAAATTTAAAAAAGAAACATACCTGTTTATAAATTCAAGTCTTTTCTAAAAGATCACTTACTCACTCAAAACCAAATAAAACTGAATAACGAACCATAAATTTATATCCTATATTTACTCAAAATTTATTCACACAATTTTAAAACCTAGGCCCCCAATCTAACTTTGTTATTTTTTAAATCATACTAAAGAAACTCCTTTTCGCCCGGAATGTACAGCAATGCATGCAACCATATGCCTGTCTTTGTAATACTCTTGTGCTTTATATTTATCGTTTACAATAATGTTTTTCACTGATTTCATCATTGCTTAGAAATCTTAATTTAATTTTAAGCCACCCATAATGCTAGCATAAAAGTGGCTTTGGCAGCTGCCTTCCCTGTTTTTTTTTTGTACCTCTGTTGTATGCTTAAATTACAAATAAATAAATAAATAAAAAATAAAAAATGGCATCATTTTTTTATTTTTGAATTTTGGCAAAAATAAAACTTTCCCCCCTAATTTGAGCTCCATTTCTGGGTTTTTTTATGTAAAATCAATCAAAATCACCTCTATTTCTATAATATTTTTTCCTTTCTATAAAATGGGACCAAAAAAAACGAGAAACAACCAAAATACTATACAAAATAGACAAAAAAGCGGCTTTTTAATTTAAAAAAAAAACGGTCAGAGTTTTTTTTTTCTCATTATGCCTGCTGCTCCAGGTTTTTTTTATATGGGCCACGACCACACGACCCTTCTCTCACATGGGGCTTACCAGCTTTCTCCGCGATTTGAACCCGCTAAATTTATAAGTATATTACGTCAAACACGGTACCTCAAGCGTATATATAGGGCCGCGACAGTCAAAGGGGTTAATACTACCGTTTGCAAAAAAAAGGATTTAGGGGTTTCTGGTTAGCAGTAATCAAAACCAAGACACAGTGCTTTAGTGTTCGCAAAAAAAGCAACAAATTTTTGGGCTTCAATTCCGGGTTTAGCGCTTCCCCTTTGATTATAATAAAATAATAATTGGCTTCATATTTAGAATATAAATAATAGAAACCCTAAAGTTTTTCTTCAACTCTATAACCTTGGTTAGGCCCATTTAGACTTACTTCATTTGGGTCACCGTTTTACAGAACGATAAAAAAGCTCGGGAAAAAATTACAGGGGAAATGACAAAGATAAACCCATGTATCAGAAATCTTCCCTTGGGGATAGACTGGGGGCCCCCTAAATCTGCACTCTCTTGAAAGGCATAGAAAAGGGGGGATATATCGAGGTTTAAATGGAAAACAGGAATAAATAAAGGGGAGGAAATAGCGTGCAAAAATTTTCCCAGCCAGACAGGACCGTAACAGTGTTTAAAAAGGGGGAAAAATTCAGATTCGGAGGATAAGGAAAGCACGGGTTTGGTAATGGGTTTGTGATGAGGGGGAATAAACTCCCGAGTGCAGTTTTTCAGGCAAAACGTTGGTAGTTTTAAAATGGGGTTAAGAAATACAGAGGGGGTGTGGGTGGGTGTGAGTTGGACCTGACGGGCTCGTCTGCGGGTCTGGCGTCGTGCTTCTTCTTGATGGGGGTGACCAGACTGGGGGGGATCATTGGGAACCCGGGGGGGGGGGCCCGGGACCCTCCGCAGGGGTCGTAGGCCTCTTGCAGTTTTTCCTTCTTTCTTATGTTCTTAGTGTAGAGCATGCTTGTGAAGTGTGGCTTTGTTTGTTTTGCTTAAATTTAAATTAAATTTTGATGTTTCTGTGTGAGGGTTTTACATTATTATTGTTTTTGAAATTAATAACTTTTTAAACACACCGGGTGATTTAACAAGGGGGAAACATATTTGTTTTTGTTTTTTAACCCCTGTCCTGCAGAAACTGTTGACATATGTTCAAGTGACCCTCTGAACTTACGCTTCCTCACCCCCCCTTTTTAAGGGCAGGCACTGTACTTAATAAAATTTAGTAAAACCCTTTCTCCTGTATACAGTGGGTAGGGCCAGTTCGAAAAAAAAAGCGATAAAAATCTTTATTTTACAAGTAAATGTACAATGTATACGGCCTAGCAAAATCGTGACTACTACTGTATAAAAACCCCCTTGTTAGCGAGCTTTTGGGGAAAATTGGGCCAATTTTGTCTCCGGGTGGAACCCACATCATCACCTAACCCCCGGGAGCTATTTTACTGAAGGTGAACAAGGACAGCAGGTGTTTTAAAGGGAAACACTCCTAATGTTTCCACCCCGGACGGGAATCCAACCATGGACTTCAGTTGTGAGCTGATTGCCTAGCATTTGAGCTATAGGCCCCCAGGACTCAGCCCCGGCTACCCAGTTTCCTTAACTGAGCCCTTTGGTGGAAATACAGTCCCTGCACTCTAAAATGGGGGGGTGACAGTGTTGTAATTCGGGGGACATCTAAAATGTATTGTCAAACGCTTCGCAAGAAAATGATTAATGAGATAAATTAATAAGTTTCCTCTTTTTGGGGGTCCCCTTCCCTTTAGGAAGTCTAAAAAAAAAACAACCACATGCGAGATAAAACCCACAGCAGAGAGCAAAAAAAACTCCAGACCATGCGTTAGCCACAGCTCCTTCCGGGTTTACCCCCGCCCAGGGTAGGCTTTTTTTGCAATCGGTTCATTTCGTTTTCATGAGTCAAGGTGTTTGTTGTGTTTTGGTACAGTTTTTTTCAGTGTACTCATCAGATGGTGCAATTGATGTTAATGTTTTTTGGGGTGGAGTTAGAACAACCTAGTGCTGGTATGATTCTGGGGAAATTGGAACAACTGCATAGGGGAAATGTTTGCTGAAGCCATAAAATACCAAAGTAGGGGAATCTTTGTTGAAGGCATAAAAAACCCAGTACGGTAATGTTTGCTGAAGGCAAAGAAAAACCCCCAGTAGCTGGTAATCTTTGCTAAAGGCATAAGACAACCCCATAGCGGTATTCTTTGCGAAGGATAAAAACAACCCCAGTAGTGTAATGTTTCCCAAGGAAGCAGAATGACCCAGTTGCAGTAATGATTACGGGAAAATTCAAAATGACCCCAGTCATAGTAATGATTGCTGTGGGGAGTTACAATGCCCCCAGAAACTGGTATGCTGCGGGAGTCAAAAATGACCCCAGTAGCTGGCGTTGGGGTTTTTATTTCCTTCCCAAGACTTTACAAAGAATGCCAACCACTACATCCTGTTTTGAAGGACCCCAAAGCTAATATATTTAAAATTTACGCGCATCACCTTTATGCATGACAGCAGCCCTTCACAAGTCATAAAAAGTAACCAAATGGCTTCTGAGAAAAATTTAGTTTTTTTTTGGGCCGGAAATCCCCGCACAGTCCCATTGAGAATGCCCGGGAAAATTTCAGAAAAAAAAAAATAAATCCCGCCCCCATTTTTAAACCCTGTGTCTGCAGAGATCAAGGACATTTGGGTCAAATAGTTAGCCCTTTATTTCTTTTTGGAATCTGAGTAAGCAGCCAAACAGTTTTGAGGGGCAACAAAACCAAGGGGGACATCAATATTAATGTACATACCAAGTGTTTTTAGTTTTTGTTTTTGTAATGTTTGTATTGTTTCTTTTAAATTTTTTTGTAATAAAAAGAAGGTTTGGATTATTTTTATGGGGACTGTAGTTTTGCTGAGATTCCAAACTTTGGCATCCCCAATCATTGCTGTTTTTCCATTCAGAAGTGAGATGTACTATAATATCTTTAATTCAGCAAAAAACTGGCCTTTAACATGCCAACTCCTTCATCCCCTCTCCTACAGACATCAATGAATTGAAGAGGGGCGTGTTTTTTTAACAAGCTCACAGAAATTTGCCACAAACTGTGGGTAAATACTGGGGTTCCCTTACCCAACCCCGTGACAACTTTCCCGACAACTAATACTGCCCACTACTTCCTTTTACTAACACTTCAGAATTCTCCCCTCCTCCCTTTCCTCCACGCCGATCAACTGTGTCAACCTGGAAAATTTTTGATACCTGTTTAAAGATTTGTATGGTAAACAGAATAAATCTGGTAAAAAACTGCTCCCCACCTCAATTTACGAGGGGGTTTTTATAAAAAAACATCCTCTATACATTGATTCCTCGTGTTAACATTTCACTAACTGTACTCTGGACTGTTCCCATGCTGTATGATCTTCACAATTTTTCCGCCCTTTTGGGAGTACGTTCTCTGCAATAATATCAAGATTTTCCCTAGTTTTAAATTTTATGCATTTTTCCCGTGCATTAATGTTATTTTTCTTTTAAATTTTTTTGGGGTGTATTTAAAAGTTCACTTCATTTGTATTTTTTTTGGAACCTTTACGTTTTTAAGGTAGTTTTAGAATTGCAGTGCGTGATTGTGAAATACATAGCATCATAAATAGGGATGCGCTAACAGATCCACAGAAAACGAATTTCTCACTATAACTTTTTTTTTTTAAAAAATTTAAAAATTTTTTTCTAGGTTTTCCCCTTTTTCTTGATGCCTCCTTTAAATCTCCTGGCATTTTGGTTTGGGTGAAAAGGGCCCTCAATGTCATGAATTTACTCTTTTTTTAAGTTTCCGAGCATTATTTATTGGGTTTTGTCAAATGAGTTTTTTCCCCCAGTCATTAAAGTATGGGAAAAAAAACCCTTAATTTAGCCGTTGTTTATTTTTTGGGGGTTTATGCATGACCAAAGTATGCTAAAGGCCTACTTATGGTCATGCATATTTATGATGCCTCGTATTTTTTAAAATAGATTCAATCCTGTCTTTGAGTGTAATGAAAAAAAGAAAGTAGTGACAAAAATTTTTAAGGAGTTTTAGAATTTAAAAATATTGTAGTGTGCAACTCGACTAAAGATTTAAAATTAGAAGTAGTGTACATTTTTTAAGAGTAGTTTTAAAATTGATTTAATATGCAAGTATTATTTTTAAGTAAAGTAGCTTTTCTAACTTTGATAATTTTTGAAAATTTAAAAAATTTTATAAAAATCATAAACTTAATGTATTCTCATATACTACAGTAATTGTTTAATTTATAACTGTCAAATTTTTTATTCTGTACAAAGCTTTCAATTTTCAGTGCTCTGGTCCCCAGGGGTTTTAGGGTTTCTGAAATGCATCAGTAATACAGTTATTAGGAGTTCCTTTTTTTTTTGCATAAAAATTTTTGGGACTACTATCAAGATTTTTAAAACATTTATACAGGAAGTTCTTAACTTAAAATAAAATGCACTTATTTTTTGATTTTTCACCTTATAGGTAAGTTGTTTGCTAAAAACAGATGGTAAGTCTTAATTTAACCCTTTTACGTTCTTTTCGAGCCACCTGTTTTTACGTTATATATACTCAAAAATTTTAGCGGGTTCAGTCAAGCAGAGAAAGCGGTAGGCCCCCAAGTTAAAGGTCTGTGTGGGCAGGGCACCCAAAAAAAAATCCCGCACCACACGTGCTAAGAGAAAAAAAAAATTCCGACCGCGTTTTTGATTAAAACATCAAATTCGTGTATTTTTTGTTGGTTTTTTGGCTAACTATTCTCTTTTCTTGGGCCATTTGATAGAATGGGAAAAAATTTATAGAAATAGAGGTGAAATTTGATTTAAAAGTAAAAAAAATGAGTCATTGTCCATAAAAAGTCCAAGTACCATTCTGAATGATTCTAATGGGGACAATTTTAACAATTTATATTTTCAAAATTGCAGTATCGCTAGCAGGAAATCTTTTATATTTTTTTTTTAAATAAAAAAACAAAATGAAAGCAAGATAATATCAAGGGGGCCTGGGGATGTGACGAAAACAAAGAAAAAATTTTTTTTAAGCCAGGGTGTCGTTTTTCATTCGGCCGTATTTGAAATGGCCAAAATTTCAAATTTCTGACCACGTTATTGGGTAGTTTAAAATCGGTAAAAAGGGGATTTTTTGTACTCAAACAAAAGAAACCCAAAGGGTTTAAAGATATAGCTATGAGTTTTGGGCGCTGGGAAAAGTGGAATTACCAAAAAAAGGGCTCAAAGTGGGGGAATACTGATTCGTAAATATTGCCGAGGTCCTAACTTTGTGAAGGGGGGTTATTCCGTAAGTTTTTTCCCTCAAAATTTTTTTCTTTTTGGGGTCATTACCATCGAAAAGTTCTCTAACATTTCATAAGTTTTTTTTTTTTTTTCTCCAACACCAGGAGACACCTCAGGGTTTGGGGGTTTCAACATCAAGGGGGTTAACAACTAAAGGGGAATAAGGAATATAATGTGATTAGGGGGATAGAGATGAGATTGTTTTGCCCTTTATTGTAGCAGTAAAAGACACTTCTGTAATTAATAGCTTTCCCATTTTTTCTGGTTCATTTTTTCGTGGATTTTGTCCTTATTTCAGAAGTCCCTTAAATTGAAGGTTTACTAAATAAGTTATGTTTCACACGGGACTGCAGTCAAAGTTGTAAAACTAAATTGGGAGTGCAAAAATTGGTATTTTAAGTTGACACAACTTGCTGTATGTTACATTGCAATGTGTCATAGTTATGGCTGCTAGGTAGTATTTATTGTGAGTTAATTTACAGCACATAACTGAAGTGTAGACAGTAGATGTATAGAATATTGAACACCTTTTATAGATCTATCTAAATGCCTCTCTTCATCCAGATATCGATGAATGTATCTCAAATCCATGCCCTGAAAATGAAATCTGTGAGAATACGCATGGATCCTTTCGATGTAACTGTCGAACTGGATTCTCCAGAGAGGAATCAAGCAAAAAATGCGAAGGTATGAATGCAATAAAACATTACAAGCCAGCTTATAGCAATACATAGAGTACAGTCATCAAGAAATCTAAAAATTTGTGTATGCTCTCCTAATTTGCTGTTGTGTTCCCCAGTCTATACTACTGATTCTCTACTCTCTCATTTTACTTATATTTTCACCAATGGAATTTGTGCCTTCGATTTTGCCTCGGCTGCCTACTTCAAACCAGTCATCGTGTAATAAGAGACAGCTATCACAGGATCACAAACTTAAATTACAGGCAAAACATTTTAACATTATTCAATTTAATCATATCTCTAACCATTATTAGATCATTATTACCTTATTTGTCTCTACTGATGTTACATTTCAATTTATATTAAATTTTAATTTATTGTCTCACAAAATGCTCAATTTTCATTAAGATTTGTAAAATATTAATATAATGTAATTTTTATATATTCAGTGTACATTATGTGTACAGTATATGTGTGTCTGATTTATCTACTGTTTTTGAGAATTAATGTAAGTCCTAGTTTGAGTCTACCCGGAATGCTATGCATAACTATTGGATTTTCCTTGTAAGAAATATACGCTGTTGATATGTAAATGGTTTAGAAAACTGACAAGTTGAAGAATGAGACATCTGTGTAACATTTAGGAATCTTCATTGATGAAATGTTTCACCAGTGTTTTCTCTGTATAGAACTATACCGAGCTTAACTGTCATATCGATCTGAGTAGTGACACAAAGTTTTGCAATTAATTTTTGACTATGAAAAGTAACTACAGGAGGGCCCCACTTTACAGCACTTCACTTTACAGCACTTCACTTTACAGCACTTCACTTTACAGCACTTCACTTTACAGCATTTCGCTAATACAGTGGAACCTCAGTTCTTGAACAGCTCCCTACTCAAACAAGTTGGTATTCGAACGCTTTGTTGGGTAAAAAAATCTCTCAGTAGTTGACTGTTTACTCGGCACTTGACCAAACAAACACAACCTGCCAGAACTTCGTTGTAAAGTACAGTGGCCCCCGCTTAATGATCACCTCCCAATGTGACCAATTATGTAAGTGTATTTATGTAAGTGCGTTTGTACGTGTATGTTTGGAGGTCTGAAATGGACTAATCTACTTCACAATACGTATTCCTTATGGGAACAAATTCGGTCAGTACTGGCACCTAAACATACTTCTGGAATGAAAAAATATCGTTAACCGGGGGTCCACTGTATTTCATGTTTCTTCACACTTTTTCGGTGTTTTTTTTTATTATTTGTTTAAATAAGTCACCATGGGGCCTATGAAGATTAGTGATAACAGCCAACCAAAAAGAAAATTGGTTGGGAAAAATTTGTTCAGTACTCAAACAGATTGGCACTCAAACAGCCTTCTGGAACAAATTAAGTCCAAGTACCAAGGTTCCACTGTACATAGGTTTTCAGTTATACCCATTTTTCATTTATTTATACTTTCTTCAATAAATATTCACCACTCACTATAAACTAAGGATGAAAATATTTTAAGGTAAGTAATGTGTGTATTTACATATGCATTTTTTAGGCCTGGCTCTATTGCTCATTTAATATATGATAGTGTAAATATATTATCAGGCTTTTATATGCATTTGTAAGTGAAAAAGGGCTATGTTTCTCTTTACAGTAATTTTTGCTTTACTGCAGTAGCTTAGAACCTAACTGCTGTATGAGCAGGGCTTTCCTGCATTCACATTGATCATGAATAATAGTGTGCTTAATTGCAGCAGTCATTATGTTACAATTCTCTCCTGTACTTACAGAAATTACTTCAGATATTTGCCTTGTATATTTTCCATATTATATTGATCATTTTTTTCATATTTTGAAGTACTATATACATTAATATTTTACAGACCAGAATGAGTGTCAGCTTGGTTCACACACATGTTCCCAGAGTCAGCGGTGCGACAACACTATTGGGTCATTTGTTTGCATTCGTATCGCTGGTTGTGGTACTGGGTACACTCTCAACCACAACACAGGAGAATGTGAGGTAAGAGAAATGTAGAAGGACTTAAGATATTTGCTCGGAATTAAGAGAAACTTGATGTTTTTTTAATAACCCTTTCACTGCCCAGGCCCCTGAAATTAATATTGCTCTCATTGTCCCACATTTAAAAAAAAAAATCTTTATGAAAATGGAAGAAAATCTTTTTCTGAAGGTAATCACAACAAAAGTATGAAATCTGATGGAAAACTTATGGAATTACACAGGCACAAAATTAGCTTTTTGGGCACAATTTATACTGCCAGCGATTTCTCCCACTTTGAGCCCTATTTTAAACTAATTCCACAGCTCCCTTCAACCAATTTCTTAGCTATTTCACTAATATGCTTTTCTGTTTTATTGATTGAATGCAAGAAAACTGCTCATTCAACTATCAGAATTAATTACCTTGTACAGTAGTGTGCATAAGACATTTATTTGGAAAATTAATGTTTATTTAAAAAATGCAGCATTGATATAACAGATAATGGATTTAGTAAGAGATATAAATTATCCTTTGCTTTTGTAAGCATTGCTGCATATTTTGGCTTAGAATTGACCAATGTTGAACACTTTTGGGCAAGTTCTTCTCATGGTATCAAGTCCTAATGACAGCGCAGTTAGGCTCTCCACAGTTGAACAGTCCTTTTTTGTGATCCTGCATTTGGTTATTGCTCATAGTTTATAAATTCATTTGGGGGTTTCAGTAGTCTCTCCAGGCCAATTTAGAACGTTTACCCCACTCTCTTCGAAGAACATCAGCATTTTTCTGGAAGTGTGGCATAGAGCAAAAGCCTGCTGGAAATGCCTTCTCCATCAGGAAGTCTCTATCCACAATGGGAAGTAATGAGTTACCAGGATTGCCTTGTGTTTGTCACTGTTTAATCGTTCCCTTAATAATAAGCCTTTCAGGGCCTTTAGCAGTAAAACTACCCCAAAACATTTTTTTCGTTGGGTGTTTTGCATTTGTTGAATGTGTCCATTCTGAAGAGGTTTCCCTTTTGCTCCATCTCACTACCACTGATCTGTACCCATGTACAGTGGTACCTCGAATTTCGAACAGTTCCCAACTCGAACAGTTATGTAAATTGTTTTTGTAAGTGCTTTTGTATGTATTTTTGGGGTCTGAAACGGGTTATCTAATTTAGATTATTCCTTACGGGAACAAATTCATTTGGTAATGGCATCTCAAACATCCTTCTGGAATGAATTTGGCCGAAATTCGAGGTACCACTGTACTTCAAAATTGCACCTCTTTCTGAAAATATAACTTTTCTCCATTCATCTGTTGTCTATCCCTTATGATCGATTCCCCTCCCCAGCTAGTTTTTTCTTCATAGCAGCAGTCAGTAATTGTTTCTTTATTAGCAGTTAAACCAACTTCAAGGAGCCTTTGTCAAACAGTTGAAAACCATTATTCATACCACCAAAGCCAAATCTCTCTATAGATCTTTGGTGGTTTTTTATTGTATCCTTCACACAATTTCTTATGAAAAACCATGTAATTGTGGGGTTTTTGTTTGTGTTTCCTTCCCATCTTCCTCGATGCAGTGCTCCACAATCACCAGTTTTGTTAGCTCTCTTCAGAACCCACCAACAGTTGACTTTGCTAGGTGTAACATCCATCGAATTTCAGTAGTAATCATGAATTAAAGGGAAAGAATTTGGCAAAACCACCTTCATCCATGGAGCACATTGAAGGAATAGCCTTACAGAACAACAACTGTTGTAGCACTGACCAGAGTTGCAGGGTAAGATTAAAACCCGGGAGGGTTGCCAGAAATCAGTAGCAAACTCTTCTGAAAAAAAAGAACCTAAACTACATTAATTAACTGGAGATTTAAGATATATTATGAAATAATCACAAAAATTTTCTTCTGTTCCAATTAAATTTTCACACTACTGTGCACAGAAGTTGGTAATTTAGCAAATTTTACACAGAATTTAAAAAAAAATTAAATTTAAAAATAGAGTTCGAAATAAACATTTTAGCCATTTCCAGGCACTAAAACAACATTTCCTTTATTTTTTTTTTTTTTTATTATCACACTGGTGATTCCCACCAAGGGAGGGTGGCCCGAAAAGAAAAACTTTCACCACATTCACCCATCACTGTCTTGCCAGAAGGGTGCTTTACACTTCTAGTTTTTAAACTGCAACATTAACACCCCTCCTTCAGAGTGCAGGCACTGTACTTCCCATCTCCAGGACTCAAGTCCGGCCTGCCGGTTTCCCTGAACCCCTCGTAAATGTTACTTTGCTTATACTCCAACAGCACGTCAAGTATTAAAAACCATTTAAACTCCATTCACTCCTATCAAACACGCTCACGCACGCCTGCTGGAAGTCCAGCCCCTCGCACACAAAACCCCTTTACCCCCCCTCCAACCTTTTCCCAGGCCGACCCCTACCCCGCCTTCCTTTCCCCTACAGACTGATACACTCTTGAAGTCATTCTGTCTCGCTCCATTCTCTCTACATGTCCGAACCACCTCAACAACCTTCCTCAGCCTCTGGACAACAGTTTTAGTAATCCCGCACCTCCTCCTAACTTCCAAAAATACGAATTCTATGCATTATATTCACACCACACATTGCCCTCAGACATGAATCTCTCACTGCCTCCAGCCTTCTCCTCACTGCAACATTCATCACCCATGCTTCACACCCCTATAAGAGTGTTGGGGAAAACTATACTCTCATACTTCCCCTTTTGCCTCCCCAAAGGGGCAAAGTTCTTTGTCTCCATAGACTCCTAAGTGCACCACTCACCCTTTTCCCCTCATCAATTCTATGCTTCACCTCATCCTTCATAGACCCATCCGCTGACACGTCCACTCCCAAATATCTGAATACATTCACCTCCTCCATACCTCTCCCTCCAATCTGATATCCAATCTTTCATCACCTAATATTTTTTTTATCCTCATAACCTTACTCTTTCCTGTATTCACTTTTAATTTTCTTCTTTTGCACACCCTACCAAATTCCCTCCACCAATCTCTGCAACTTCTCTTCAGAATCTCCCCAAGAGCACAGTGTCATCAGCAAAGAGCAACTGTGACAACTCCCACTTTATGTGTGATTGTTTTATCTTTTAACTCCAGACCTCTTGTCAAGCCCTCGCATTTACTTCTCTTACAACCCATCTATAATATATTAAACAACCACGGTGACATCACACATCCTTGTCTAAGGCCTACTTTTACTGGGAAATAATTTCCCTCTTTCCTATGTACTCTAACTTGAGCCTCACTATCCTCGTAAAAACTCTTCACTGCTTTCAGTAACCTACCTCCTACACCATACACCTGCAAAATCTGCCAATTGCCCCCCTATCCACCCTGTCATATGCCTTTTTTAAATCCATAAATGTCACAAAGACCTCTTTAGCCTTTTCTAAATACTGTTCACTTATATGTTTCACTGTAAACACCTGGTCCACACACCCCTACCTTTCCTAAAGCCTCCTTTTTCCATCTGCTATCCTATTCTCAGTCTTACTTTTAATTCTTTCAATAATAAACGACCATACACTTACCAGGTATACTCAACAGACTTATCCCCTATATTTTTTTCACTATCTTTGTCCCCTTTGCCTTTTTACACGGAACTATGCATGCAACATTTCCTCTGTTCATTAATCACCTTTTCCAGGCCTCCTCCTGTATTACACTTTCTTTCTATCTGAATTCTTCATCACATAAATAATCAAAAATTTAATCTATTTCTTGTAAATAAAAAAATAACCAGGAAGATGGTCAAGTTTACCAACCCATACTTAATTTAATCAGACCTATTATAACCCCCTAAAAAACCCAAAAGGGTATAGAGGGGCTTACCCACATAGGAAAAATTGCAAAATTAAATATTTTTTACTACTAT
>NW_026469116.1:0-12335 GCF_026875155.1 Cherax quadricarinatus | reverse complement strand
CACTCGATGAAGCCCAAGCAGAACTACAAAGGGATCGGGACAGCTGCAGCCCGGGTCCAAAATTTGGGCTCCGGAGTTCAATCCCCCAAGTGCAAAGTCATGAAGTTTGGGGGGAAGGGCAAAGAAGGCCGCAGAGGGAGTACGCTAGGGGGTCGAGACTACAAACCTCACTCAAGGAAAAAGATCTTGGGTGAGTATAACACCAGGCACATCTCCTGAAGCGCACATCAACCAAATAACTGCTGCAGCATATGGGCGCCTAGCAACCTCAGAACAGCATTCCGACATCTTAATAAGGAATCATTCAGGACCCTGTACACCGTGTACGTAGGCCCATATTGGAGTATGCGGCACCAGTTTGGAACCCACACCTAGCCAAGCACGTGAAGAAACTAGAGAAAGTGCAAAGGTTTGCAACAAGACTAGTCCCAGAGCTAAGAGGTATGTCCTACGAGGAGAGGTTAAGGGAACTCAACCTGACGACACTGGAGGACAGGAGAGATAGGGGGACATGATAACGACATACAAAATACTGAGAGGAATTGACAAGGTGGACAAAGACAGGATGTTCCAGAGATTGGACACAGTAACAAGGGGACACAGTTGGAAGCTGAAGACACAGATGAATCACAGGATGTTAGGAATATTTCTTCAGCCACAGAGTAGTCAGTAAGTGGAATAGTTTGGGAAGCGATGTAGTGGAGGAGCAGGATCCATACATAGCTTTAAGCAGAGGTATGATAAAGCTCACGGCTCAGGGAGAGTGACCTAGTAGCGATCATGAAGAGGCGGGGCCAGGAGCTCGACTCGACCCCCGCAACCTCAACTAGGTGAGTACACACACACACACACACACACACACACACACACACACACACACACACACACACACACACACACACACACACACAACACACACACCACACACACACACACCACACACACACACACACACACACACACACAACACACACCACCACACACACACACACACCACACACACACACACACACACACACACACACACACACACACACACACACACACACACACACACACACACACCAGGAGCTAAGACTGACGCCTGCAATCACAAATAGGTGAGTACACACACACGTACACACACAACTACACACACACACACACACACACACACACACACACACACACACACACACACACACGCACACACACACACACACCACACACACACCACACACACACCACACACACGCCACACACGCCCACACACACGCCACACACCACACACACGCCACACACACCACACACACACACCACACACACACCACACACACACCACACACACACACACACACACACACACCACACACACCACCACACACACCACACACACACACACCACACACTCACCACACACACACCACACACACACCACACACACACACACACACACACACACACACACACACACACACACACACACACACACACACACCTCAGAACAGCATTCCGACATCTTAATAAGGAATCGTTCAGGACCCTGTACACCGTATACGTTAGGCCCATATTGGAGTATGCGGCACCAGTTTGGAACCCACACCTAGCCAAGCACGTAAAGAAACTAGAGAAAGTGCAAAGGTTTGCAACAAGACTAGTCCCAGAGCTAAGAGGTATGTCCTACGAGGAGAGGTTAAGGGAACTCAACCTGACGACACTGGAGGACAGGAGAGATAGGGGGACATGATAACGACATACAAAATACTGAGAGGAATTGACAAGGTGGACAAAGACAGGATGTTTCCAGAGATTGGACACAGTAACAAGGGACACAGTTGGAAGCTGAAGACACATATGAATCACAGGGATGTAGGAAGTATTTCTTCAGCCACAGAGTAGTCAGTAAGTGGAATAGTTTGGGAAGCGATGTAGTGGAGGCAGGATCCATACATAGCTTTAAGCAGAGGTATGATAAAGCTCACGGCTCAGGGAGAGTGACCTAGTAGCGATCAGTGAAGAGGCGGGCCAGGAGCTCGGACTCGACCCCCGCAACCTCAACTAGGTGAGTACAACTAGGTGAGTACATATATATACAACAGGCCTAGTGTCTAATCGACATGTGCCTAGGACAAAATAGTAACTAACACACTAACGTGTATAGTATGAAAAGTCATGGAGAAGATCATCAGGAGGAGAGTGGTGGAGCACCTGGAAGGAAACAAGTGTATAATTGACAACCAGCACGGTTTCAGGGAAGGAAACTCCTGTGTCACAAACCTACTGGAGTTTTATGACAAGGTGACAGAAGTAAGACAAGAGAGAGAGGGGTGGATCGACTGCATTTTTTTGGACTGCAAGAAGGCGTTCGACACAGTTCCTCACAAGAGGTTACTGCAAAAGCTAGAGGATCAGGCACACATAACAGGATAGGCACTGCAATGGATCAGAGAATACCTGACGGAGGCAACAACGAGTCATGGTACGTGACGAGGTGTCAGAGTCGGCGCCTGTGACAAGCGGGGTTCCACAGGGGTCAGTCCTAGGACCTGTGCTGTTCTTGGTATATGTGAATGACAAAACGGAAGGGATAGACTCAGAGGTGTCCTTGTTTGCAGATGATGTGAAGTTAATGAGAATAATCAAATCGGACGAGGATCAGGCAGGGCTACAAATAGACTACAGACTACAAGCCTGGTCCAGCAACTGGCTCCTTGAGATTAACCCTGCCAAATGCAAAGTCATGAAGATTGGGGAAGGGCAAAGAAGACCGTAGACACAATATAGTTTAGATGGCCAAAGACTGCAAACCTCACTCAAGGAAAAAGATCTGGGGGTGAGTATAACACCGAGCATTTCTCCTGAGGCGCACATCAATCAGATAACTGCTGCAGCATTCGGGCGCCTGGCAAACCTACGGATAGCGTTCCGATACCTCAGTAAGGAGTCGTTCAAGACTCTGTATACCATTTACGTCAGGCCATACTGGAGTATGCATTACCAGTTTGGAATCCACACCTGGTCAAGCACATCAAGAAAATAGAGAAAGTGCAAAGGTTTGCAACAAGACTAGTCTCAGAGCTACGAAGAAAGGTTGAGGGAAATCGGCCTGACGACACTGGAGAAGAGGAGTGTCAGGGGAGACATGATAACGACATATAAAATACTGCGCGGAATAGACAAGGTAGACAAAGACGGGATGTTTCACAGAAGGGACACAGACACAAGAGGTCACAATTGGAAGTTGAAGACTCAGATGAATCAAAGGGATGTTAGGAAGTATTTCTTCAGTCAGAGTAGTCAGGCCGTGGAATAGCCTAGATAGTGACGTAGTGGAGGCGGGAACCATACATAGTTTTAAGGCGAGGTATGATAAAGCTCATGAGGCAGGGAGAGAGAGGACCTAGTAGCAATCAGCGAAGAGGCAGGGCCAGGAGCTTTGACTCGACCCCTGCAACCACAAATAGGTGAGTACACACCACACACACACACACACACACACACACACACACACACACACACACACAACCACACACCACACCACCACACACACACACACCCCACCACACACACCACACACACACACCAACACACACCACACACACACCACACACACACCCACCACCCCCACACCACACACACACACCCCCACACACCACACACACACCCACACACACCACACACACACCACACACAAACCCCACACACCACACACACACCACACACACACACAACACACACCACACACACACCACACACACACACCACACGACACCACAACACACACCACACACACCACCACACAACACACACCACACACACACCACACACACACCACAACACACACCACAACACACACTCACCACACACACACACCACACATACACACACCAACACATACAACACCACACACACACACCACACACACACACACACACCACACAGACACACACACACCACACCACACACACACACACACACACACCACACACACACCACACACGCACACCACACACACCACACACACACACACACACACACAACACACACACACACACACACACACACACACACACAACACACACACACACCACACACATCACACACATACACACACCACACACACCACACACCCACACACCACACACACACACACACACCACACACACACACACCACACACACACACCCTACACACACACCACACACACACAAACCACACACACACACCACACACACACACACACACACACACACCACACACACACCACACACACACCACACACCACACACCACACACTACCACCCACACCACACACACACACCACAACACACACACATAAGCACACCACACACACCACACCACACACACACCACACACACCACACCACACCACAACACACACACACACACAACCACCACACCACACCCACACCCACACACCACACACACACACCATACACACACACCACACAAACACACCACAGTAATATCAACCACACACACACCTCACACACACACAACCCACACACACACACACCACACACACCACCACACACACAACACACACACACACACACATACACACACATTCACACACATACACACACATACACACCATACACATACACACACACACACACACACACACACACACACACACCACACAACACAACACACAACACATGCAACACATATAGAACAGTGCCTAGTGTCTAATCGACTTGTGCCAGGACAGATGGTAACGAACACACACACATCACACACACACACACCACACACACACACACACAACACACACCACACACACACAAACACCACACACACCCACACACACAACCACACACACACACACAACCACAACACACACCACCAAACACACACAAACACCACACACAGTAGGGTCACACACGCCAGGAGCTCGGACTCGACCCCCGCAACCTCAACTTAGGTTAGTACACACATCAACACAGCCAACATGGTTTCAGGGACGGGAAATCCTGTCCTAGTGTCGACAAACCTACTGGAGTTCAATGACATGTGACAGCAGTAAGCCATAGAGAGAGGGTGGGTGGAATGCATTTTCTGGACTGCAAGAAGGCGTTTGACATAGTCCACAACAAGAATTAGTGCAAAAACTGAGACCAAGCAGAGGATAACAGGGAAGGCCACTACAATGGATCA
Organism: Cherax quadricarinatus; assembly: GCF_026875155.1. Classification (NCBI taxonomy): domain Eukaryota; kingdom Metazoa; phylum Arthropoda; class Malacostraca; order Decapoda; family Parastacidae; genus Cherax; species Cherax quadricarinatus. Next base: position 7,176 of record NW_026469116.1, on the reverse strand, counting down.
AGAAATTACCTGTCAGGAAGACAGCAAGGAGTCATGGTACGTGGCGAGGTGTCAGAGTGGGCACCTGTGACCAACGGGTTCCCACAGGGGTCACTCCTAGGACCAGTGCTATTTCTGGTATTCGTGAAACGACAATGACGGAAGGAATAGACCTCGAAGTGTCCCTGTTTGCAGACGACGTGAAGTTGATGAGAATTAATTCGATCGAAGACCAGGCCAGGGATCTGGACAGGCAGCGGACCTGGTCCAGCAATTGGCTCCTGGAGTTCAACCCCACCAAGTGCAAAGTCATGAAGATTGGGGAAAGGCAAAGAAGACCGCAGACGGAGTACAGTTTAGGGTGCCAGAGACTACAAACTCGCCAAGGAAAAAGATCTTTTGTGAAGTATAACACCAGGCACATACTCCTTAAGCGCACGTCACCCAAATAACTGCTGCAGCATATGGGCGCCTAGCGAACCCTCAAGAACAGCATCCGACAATCTTAGTAAGGAAATCCTTCAGGACCCTGTACACCGTGTACGTTAGGCCCAAATTAGAGTATGCGGCACCAGTTTGAACACACACCTAACCAAGCACTAAGAAACTAGAGAAACTGCAAAGTTATGCAAAAGAACTAGTCCCAAGAGGCTAAGAGGTATGTCCTACGAGGAGAGCTAAGGGAAATCAACCTGACGCCACTGAGGACAGGAGAGATAGGGGACATGATAACGAACATACAAAATTTGAGAGAATTGACAAGGTGGACAAAGAACAGGATTTCCAGAGATGGTACAAAACAGCAACAAGGGGACACAGTTGGAAGATTGAAGACACCGATGAATCACAGGGATGTTAGGAAGTATTTCTTCAGCCACAGAATGGTCAGGAAATGGAATGGTTTGGGAAGCGATGTAGTGGAGGCAGGATCCATACATAGCTTTAAGCAGATATATGATAAAGCTCACGGTTCAGGGAGAGTGACCTAGTAGCGACCAGTGAACAGGCGGGGCCAGGAGCTTGGACTCGACCTCTGCAACCTCAACTAGGTGAGAACTAGGTGAGTACACACAGAGAGGGGTGGGTTGATTGCATTTTCCTGGACTGCAGGAAGGCCTTCGACACAGTTCCTCACAAGAGATTAGTGCAGAAGCTGGAGGATGAGGCGCGTATAACAGGAAGGGCACTGCAATGGATCAGAGAATACTTGACAGGGAGGCAACAACGAGTCATGGTACGCGATGAGGTATAACAGTGGGCGCCTGTGACGAGCGGGGTCCCACAGGGGTCAGTCCTAGGACCAGTGCTATTTTTGATATATGTGAATGACGTAATGGAGGGGATAGACTCTGAAGTGTCCCTATTCGCAGATGATGTGAAGTTAATGAGAAGGATTAAATCGGATGAGGATCAGGCAGGACTAAAAAGAGACCTGGACAGGCTGGACACCTGGTCCAGCAACAGGCTTCTCGAATTCAACCCTGCCAAATGCAAAGTCATGAAGATTGTGGAAGGGTAAAGAAGACCGCAGACAGAGTATAGGCCAGGTGGACAAAGACTGCAAACCTCACTCAAGGAGAAAGATCTTGTAGTGACCATAACACCGAGCACGTCTCCGGAGGCACAGATAACTGCTGCAGTATATGGGCGCCTGGCAAACCTAAGAATAGCTTTCAGATACCTTAGTAAGGAATCGTTCAAGACTCTTTACACTGTGTACGTCAGGCCCATACTGGAGTATGCAGCACCAATTTGGAACCCATACCTGGTCAAGCACGTCAAGAAATTAGAGAAAGTTCAAAGGTTTGCAACAAGCCTAGTTCCGGAGCTCAGGGGAATGTCCTACGAAGAAAGGTTGAGGGAAATCGGACTGACGATACTGGAGGACAGGAGGGTCAGGGAAGACATGATAACGGCATACAAAATACTGCGTGGAATAGACAAGGTGGACAGAGACAGGATGTTCCAGAGAGGGGACACAGAAACAAGGGGTCACAATTGGAAGCTGAAGACTCAGACGAGTCACAGAGATGTTGGGAAGTATTTCTTCAGTCGTCACAGAGTCGTCAGGAAGTGGAATAGCCTAGCAAGTGATGTGGTGGAGGTGGGAACCATACATAGCTTTAAGACAGGGTATGACAAAGTTCTGGAAGCAGAGAGAGAGAAGACCTAGTAGCGATTAGTGAAGAGGCGGGGCCAGGAGCCGAGTCTCGACCCCTGCAACCACAATTAGAGGAGAACAGTTAGGCGAGTATACAAACCACACACACACAAACCACACTCACAAACCACACACACAAACCACACACACAAACCACACACACAAACCACACGCACACAAACCACACGCACACAAACCACACACACAAACCACACACACACAAACCACACACACAAACCACACAAACACAAACCACACAAACACAAACCACAGAAACACAAAACTATACACACACACAGACACACACACACACACACACACACACACCCCACACACACACACACACACACACACACACACACACACACACACACACACACACACGAGCTCACTCGAGCAGAGCAAAGTTACTGGAAATGGGCGATTTCAACCACAGGGAGATCGACTGGGAAAACCTGGAGCCACATGGGGGTCCCGAAACATGGAGAGCCAAGATGATGGGTGTGGTACTTGAAAACCTCATGCATCAACATGTCGGGGAAACAAACCAGAGAGAGAGGGAGGATGAGCCAGCAAGACTGGATCTTGTGTTCACCCTGAGCAGTTCAGACATTGAGGACATCACTTACGAGAGGCCCCTTGGAGCTAGCGATCACGTGGTTCTGAGTTTTGATTATATAGTAGAGTTACAAGTGGACAAGGTAACAGGAACTGAAGGGGACAGGCCAAACTATAAAAGGGGGGACTACACAGGTATGAGAAACTTCCTGCAGGAGGTTCAGTGGGACAGAGAAATGGTAGGAAAATCAGTAAACGAGATGATGGAATATGTGGCAACAAAGTGTAAGGAGGCAGAGGAAAGGTTTGTTCCCAAGGGAAACAGAAATAATAGGAAGACCAAAACGAGTCCTTGGTTTACCCGAAGGTGTAGGGAGGCAAAAACTAAGTGCAACAGAGAATGGAAAAGGTACAGGAAGCATAGGACCCAGGAAAACAAGGAGATTAGTAAAGAGCCAGAAACGAGTATGCAAGATAAGGAGGGAGGCCCAGCGACAGTATGAAAACGACATTGCATCGAAAGTCAAATCTGACCCGAAACTGCTGTATAGCCACATTAGGAGGAAGACAACAGTCAAGGACCAGGTAATAAGGCTGAGGAAAGAAGGTGGAGAACTCACAAGAAACGTTTCAAGAGGTATGTGAGGAGCTCAACACGAGATTTAAGGAAGTATTTACAGTAGAGACAGGAAGGACTCTGGGGGGACAGCCCAGATGGGGACACCAGCAAGGAATACACCAACAAGTGTTGGACACATACATACAGATGAGGAGGAGGTGAAGAAACTGCTAAGGGACATCGATACCTCAAAGGCAATGGACCGGACATCTCCCGTGGGTCCTTAGAGAGGGAGCAGATATGTTGTGCGTGCCACTTACCACAATCTTCAACACGTCCCTGGAAACTGGGCAACTACCTGAGGTATGGAAGACGGCAAATGTAGTTCCCATTTTTAAAAAAGGAGACAGAAAAGGGGCACTAAACTATAGACCTGTGTCATTGACGTGTATAGTATGCAAAGTTATGGAGAAGATTATCAGGAGGGAGAGTGGTGGAGCACCTGGAACGGAACAAGAGTATAAATGCCAACCAGCACGGATTCATGGAAGGCAAATCCTGTGTCACAAACCTTCTGGAATTTTATGATAAAATAACAGAAGTAAGACACGAGAGAGAGGGGTGGGTTGATTGCATCTTCTTGGACTGCAAGAAGGCCTTTGACACAGTTCCTCACAAGAGATTAGTGCAGAAGCTAAAGCATCAGGCGCATATAACAGGAAGGGCACTGCAATGGATCAGAGAATACCTGACAGGGAGGCAACAACGAGTCATGGTACGTAATGATGTATCACAGTGGGCACCTGTGACGAGCGGGGTCCCACAGGGTCGGTCCTAGGACCAGTGCTATTTTGGTATATGTGAACGACATGATGGAAGGGTTAGACTCAGAAGTGTCCCTGTTTGCAGATGATGTGAAGTTAATGAGGAGAATTAAATCTGACGAGGACCAGGCAGGACTTCAAAGAGACCTGGACAGACTGGACACCTGGTCAAGCAAATGGCTTCTCGAATTTAATCCTGCCAAATGCAAAGTCATGAAGATAGGGGAAGGGCACAGAAGACCACAGACAGAGTATAGGCTAGGTGGCAAAAGACTGCAAACCTCACTCAACGAGAAAGATCTTGGGGTGAGTGTAACACCGAGCATGTCTCCGGAAGCACACATCAATCAGATAACTGCTGCAGCATATGGGCGCCTAGCAAACCTGAGAACAGCATTCCGATACCTTAGTAAGGAATCGTTCAAGACACTATACACCGTGTATGTGAGGCCCATACTGGAGTATGCAGCACCTGTTTGGAACCCGCACTTGATAAAGCACATCAAGAAACTAGAGAAAGTACAAAGGTTTGCGACAAGGTTAGTTACAGAGCTAAGGGGAATGTCCTATGAAGAAAAATTAAGGGAAATCGGCCTGACGACGCTGGAGGACAGGAGGGTCAGGGGAGACATGATAACGACATATAAAATACTGCGTGGAATAGACAAGGTGGACAAAGACAGGATGTTCCAAGGAGGGGACGCAGAAACAAGAGGCCACAATTGGAAGTTGAAGACACAAATGAGTCAGAGAGATATTAGGAAGTATTTCTTCAGTCATAGAGTTTTCAGGCAGTGGAATAGCCTAGAAGATGACGTAGTGGAGGCAGGAACCATACACAGTTTTAAGACGAGGTTTGATAAAGCTCATGGAGCGGGGAGAGAGAGGGCCCAGTAGCAACCGGTGAAGAGGCGGGGCCAGGAGCAAAGACTCGACCCCTGCAACCACAAATAGGTGAGTACACACACACACACAAACACACACACACACACACACACACACCACACACACACACACACACACACCACACACCACACCAAACACCACACCACACCCCCACACACACACACACACACCCACACACCACCAAACAAAACACCACAAAACACACACACACACCCACACACACCACCCACCACACAAAAACACCACCACACACACACATACACCCACACACACACACACAAAAACCCCAACACACACACACCAACACACACACACACACACCACACACACACACACCACACCACACCAAAACCACACACACACCACACACAACACACACACCACACCACCACAACAAACCACAACACACCCCCACACACACACCCCACACAACCACACACACACCACACACCACACACAACACCATACACACACACACACACACACCCCCAAAACCACAAAACACAAGACCACACACACCCCACACCACACACACACACACAACACAAAAACCACACACACACCCCACACACACACACCACACAAACACATCCCACACAAACACAACACACACACCACCAACACAAAACCCACCACCAACCCCAACAAACACACACACACACACACCACACACACCACACGCAACCACACACACCACACGCACACCACACATACCCACCCCCCAACACCACACACCACCACACACACCAACACCCACACCACACACACCACCACACACACACACACACACAACACCCCCACAAAACCCCACACACACCCCACCCCAAAAACACACACAACCCCCACACAACACAACACCACACAACCACACCACACACACACCACAGCACACACCACCCCAAAACTCCCCCCCCACACACCACCACACACACCACACACACACCACACACACAACACCACACACACCACACACACACACACACACACACACACACACACACATACAGGGGCCAGGAGCTGAGTCCGACCCCTGAAACCACAAATAGGTGAGTGCACACAAGCCACACACACACACACCCACACACACACTACACCCCCCCACCACACACACACCCCACACACACACACACACACACGCACGTATATACAACAGGCCTAGTGTCTAATCGACATGTGCCTAGGACAAAATGGTAACTAACACACACACACACACACACACACACACACACACACACACACACACACACACACACACACACACGCACGCACGCACCCACAGCACACTATACCCTCACACACTATACCCTCACACACACTACCCTCACACACACTACCCTCACACACACTACCCTCACACACACTATAATCCTCACACACTATACCCTCACACACCATACCCTCACACACCATACCCTCACACACTATACCCTCACACACTATACCCTCACACACTATACCCTCACACACCATACCCTCACACACCATACCTTCACACACCATACCCTCACACACCATACCCTCACACACCATACACTCACCATACACTCACACACCCACTATACCCTCACACACCATACCCTCACATACACACACACACACACACACACACACACACACCTCTACCTACCTACCTCCCTTGTCATGGTATGCACCAGTATTGAACGTTCTAGGTCACGTTAGGTTCGTCAGGAAACAGGACAAGGTGTTTCCCGACGCGGGTCTTAGTCATATGTTGACTCGCCGCTGGAGCTTTTGGTAACCTGACCGAGGCCTTCCACCCCTGTTAAAACGATTCTGATTATAATCACCAGATAGCACCTCGAGGCCAATCAGATGTTTCTAAAAGTTTTCAAACCCATTTCCAAGAATCTTGAGGTCGGGTTATATAAGTGTGATGACAGGGCGGCAGCTGCGTGTGCCAATAGTTGTCTGAACCTCCACCTTCCTTATGAAGCAACTAAAATCGAAACTTTGCTGGGAAAAAATCACGAAAAAATATTAAGGGTACCTCTTAAGGGAACAACGACGAGGAGGAGGAAGATAGAGGAAAATGCGGAAGAGGAAGATGAGAAAGAGGAAGATGAGAAGGAGGAAGAAGAGTAGGAGGAAGAAGAGTAGGAGGAAGATGAGGAGGAGGAAGACGAGAAGGAGGAAGAGAGGAAGATGTGGAAGTTTTAAAAAAAGGGGGA
>NW_026469115.1:0-12490 GCF_026875155.1 Cherax quadricarinatus | reverse complement strand
GGGGTATTAATTTGTTTGTTGGTACAGTCCTGGTAACACTTTCTCATTTGATTTAATATTGTTGTATGGATTTTTATTAATAAAAATATAAAAAAAAAATTCCAAAATGCATTGTTTATATGATTAACAAAACACACCAACGATATGCATATATTGTCACTTGTAAATTATAAAGTAGGAACACCTTATACGTTAAATACAATTAACGTAATTTATTGAGAATAAGGTAAAACAATATGTTCATAAAACACAGAATATATTAATAAACAAGGATCCAACACACTGAAAACCTCTACAAGCATCTAACAACATGCATATGAATAACATACATAGAACAATGTCCCACTGCAAAGTCAAACACATATATTGAGTATACTCGTCACAAACCATCATACGCCCAAGTTCATACACATTCACCCGCTACATACCAGGAGGCGACCCCGTTTCCACCCCTTGACAGCCCATAAACATAACACATTATACCATCCCTACCCTCCCCACCCACCTAATTTACAAATTAATAAAACCTCTAATGTAAGGTCTCTATATCCCTCAGAGAATTCCCGCTCCCACCTCCTCCCATAAAGTTCTCTATTACGGCACAACTTTTTTATAAAACCGTAACAGCCAATACCCTCCTCTTCACCTCACTTACCCCTTTCCCCTCATTCCCCACATTATGTAAACTTTAATCTACCATAAGGTACCCCACAGCCCTAATATACTTTCATCCATACCCCCCACATCAAGACTCAATGCCCCCAGAACAGAAAAGGTATTGCCCACTTATCCTATGCAACACCCTGCTCACCAACCCCTGATGCTCCCCAACCCTCACAAAAATACACTACATGGAATGCAGAATCCTCCCGCCACATATTCCACATACCCCCCCCCTCCAAACCCCCCTTTCAAGCTCAAAGACCACTCCCGATGGTAAAATCCCATGCAAAAACCGATACATCACCTCACGTCCACGGGGTTGTAACCTTAACCTACCAACCTTCTCCATATACATCCCCCGTCATACAGGGGAAAATCCCCTCCACCGGAGCCAAAAACCCTTTTTCCCCTGACATCCTCACAGCCTACTTATTTTTACCTTACCCAGATCCCTAACCATCACCACTGCCCTCAAAATAGTTTCACACTCCCTCAACTCCGTCCCAGAAAACATGCGTTTCAATTTATTATGTACCTTAACCCCCCCCCACTCACACCCTCCCTCATCACCTCCCTTTTAATGAAGATACATTTGACCCTCCTCTTTAAGTTCATTAAACCCAACCCCCCCTGACACACAGGTAACATTACTACATCCCTTTTAAGCCAATCACAACCTGAACCCCACAAAAATTTAAAAACCCCTCTAATTTATAGTTGCAATTGCCGTCCAGTTAAGGGAACACGGCAGCCACATGCCAAACCTTGCTATACAATAAAACGTTAATTACAATGGCACGCTGCACAAGGGTCAAATGATAAGGCCGCAATGCTCCCAATCGACCCTGAATCCTTTCTACCAACCTGACCGAATTATTAACACGTGCAACACCCAAGATCATCTGCATAAAATTAGACCACAAATTTTTAATGACATCACCCGCTTCTTTCCGACTGCACTACCACACTCGACCCTCTCCCCCCAAGTTCCTAACCCCAAAACCATGAACTTCCCCGAATTTCCCCCTATACCAGTTGCACATGCAAACGTGTCGACCACTCTATCTAAGGCATTTATGGACATCCCCTCTCTAACCAAAACAGTGGTATCATCAAACATATCCTATGAGAACAGGCCAAACGCCCCTGTACCCCCCAACCCCCCCAAACTAACGCCATAGGGCACTCCACCATTCTATAAAAGGGGTCCTGTATGCATGCAAATAAAAGCTGTGACATAGGCCCACCCCTGTCTAAGACCTCTGCCCATTGGAATCCTCCCCCAAATCTTCCATTAATCTGTACTCTCACCATTGCCCCTCTATATAAGCCTCTCCCCATCCCACTATTTCTTCCCCATAGCCCTGTTTCCTAAGGATAGCTCTCAAAGCCCCTCGCTCCACCCTATCATAAGCTCCTTGCCAGTCTAGTGCAAAACCAAACCCCCCCTTCCCCCCCTTTTCCTTCCACGAAATCCTTAAAAAAAACCCTGCCCCACCCCCATAGACCTACCCGGCAACCCAAACTGGGTTTCCGATACAACCCTCCCTACAACACACTTAATCCTATTTCTAAAATTTTCGCAAATAACTTATAATCCGTGCATAACAACGATATTTTCCTATAGTCCCTGAGCGAATGCTGTTCCTTACCCTTCGGGGACCAAAAAAAATACAGCTGTTGCCTGTTTTCACCCAACCTGCCCCTTCCTTCATAAGTTTAGAAACCTCCCCAAAAAACCTTTTATTAACTCCAATGCGTTGATAAAACTCCCCCCGGAGCCCCATCGTTCCCCCGGGTGCTTTGCCCTTTCGCAGGGCACTCAAAGCCCCTATTACCCCTTTATGCCCCCCCCAAGTTTCCCTACACGTGTCCTAACCACAGGGCCCACACTTCCCACACCCTCTCTAGACCCCCTAATCCTACCCCTTCCTCCCCCAATACTTTTGTACCATTACCCGAAAACAACCCCATCCCACCCGAGTGTGGATAACTAACCCCCCCTATACCCTCCCACCGACTAAAGAACCCCATACATGGAATAGCTGTTGCCTGCTGACGTTTTTTTGTCTGCACAAACAACAGGAGGCCCTATTTCACCATAACACCTCCCCCCCCCCGCCTTATCTCACCGTTTGGGAAAAACCCGCTCGTCCTGGATTTCCCGCAACCTTCTTTAAGAATAAATGTTGTCCTTTGGTAGATACCCTTACTGCCCCTTTTCAAAAAAAAAAACCCGAAAAACCGTCCTCCAAATAATTAAGCAACCCAAAAATTTTAAAAAATTTAACCTTTTCCCCCCTCACAAATAATGAGGAATCGGCCCTTTAGCCACCCATCCCACCAGTCACCACATCCTCCACCCTTGTCCTCCACAGTTAATCTCTCCCACAACTCTGTAAAACCCCCAAAACCCCCTCATCTTCCACGACTCGTATTTAATTTCCAATACCCCCAGAGATACTGCTTGGGAATCCCACTTACTTCTGCTACAACCGCCCTATGTCTGAAAAAGCTGGGTTCAATTACGGACAGATTTGACAATACCTTAGAGATTATAAAACCTGCAACCTACTGCAAAACCCTGCCTCCAAAAAGTATGCTCCACCTCCCACGCCCCCCCACCTACCAATCCCTCAACTGAACGTCCCCAAAAGATTGGAAGCTGTCAAATACCCCGCCCCTCGTGGTTCCACATCGCTCTCCTGTCCACAATTCCGCCCCACCAACGATGGCCACTGCAGGAAAACCCAAAAAGGCAAAAACAGACACACACACAAAATCCCTCTTTATTTCATATCTTTTCCCAGTGGTGCATACACACTTAAAAAGGTTACCCTTGCCCCATCCACCCCCCCATCCCACACAACACCCTCCCCCCCCCCCCCCTCACTTTTTTGCAACACAAAAGGGTCGCCCCCTTTTTTTCAATAAAAACCCCCACCACCTTTCAAAACGGCCCCATGGCAGAGTCAACACCTTTTACCCTGCCCCCTCGAGCACCTACCCTCCCGAAATTTGCCCTGTAAAAGGCTACGTCCACTCGTATCGACGTAAGAAACTACGAAAGATTCCCTCTTCACACCCGTACACAGCCCATTCCCCATTACATATGCATTAAGGCCTTCTAAAGCTTCCAAACCCTTTTCCTCTCAAACCTCCCAGGGCCCCTGCCCCCAGGGTCAACTGGGTTTGTCACCATCCCCCCCCCCCCTTTCCCATGCCCCTTATCCTGGCTGTCTCGAGAATATACATCCTTTCCCCCCAGACCCTGCGTAGGCGTAGGACATCATCTGAGTCTGACACAGCCGCCCTTTCCTCGTGACCCCCTCCGCCATACTGTCTTCCGAAGATTCCTCATAGTGAACATCAACCTCTACTGTCCGTCTCACAGAGCCGGTGACCCCCTCTGTGCCCCGCAGTTGCCCCCCTTCCTTCTCGTGTCTGTTTCCCCCCACACTCTCCTTTTCAATCAGGGCCCCCTTTACGGACCAAGCCTTTTCCTCACCCGAAGAAGGTAAAGTTTTAATACCTCGCGAGTCCCCTCCAGCTCCCCCACCCCCGTGAATTAGCACTTCCTCCCCTGTCACCGGGACAGTGGCCCTTTTTGGCTCCAACAACTGGCCTCGCCCTTTATGCCCACAAGAGATCTTTACAATTTCACTCCACGAGACCTCTCCCGTTTTCCTTTTGGGAAATTTTCCTCAACGATATCCACACTGAACTGGGGGTTCCACTGTTTGCCCAGCGCCCCCCCACTGCCTCCCACACGTCGCCCCCTATGATCATACTCCCACACAACTGCATGTTCGGGCCTGCCCGCTAGGCCCCTTGAATTTGGGGTTTTAAACTCCGGCATCCGACGTATGACGGGGTTGGGTGTGTCAGTGTCATTTTTGGGGGGAATGTACCCCCCGGACGTCCCATGTATGCCCTGCCGCCCACTTGCCTTGGGTTGCCCGTGCACGGTACCAAACTGCAAACACCTTCCGGAAGTCCTCCCCGTAGCCTCGAAGGGGGGCATTTGCAAAATTTACCCCGAAGTGGCGAGAACGTTAGAGTCGCATTTTTACGCGGAATTTCAAATCTCACAGCTCAAATTTCGTCCTAAGACTGGCCCGAACCCTTAATGGTCCGCCCCCTTGACGGGTCCAAACCTTGACTGGTCCGAACCCTTGACTGGGTCTAAACCTTGACGGGCCCGAACCCTGGACGGTTTTTAAACTTTTTTCGTGCACTACCTGGGGTTTTTAATAGAATTTTCAAGAGGTTGCTAGAAAATTGCAGAAAATAAAACCATTCAAATCATTATGAAGGTGTGTGTCTGTGGCCCCGCCCCCCAACAAACGGGTTTCCCATGGATAAATTGTCATTTTTGTGGAAATTTTGGTGCACCCCCCTTGTGCAGATATCCAAGAATACTAAAAGCAGTATTAACAGGGGAAGTGTTTTTGGTATCCCAAATGAGAAAAAATCTGGGGAAAAAATCAAAAGGGTATTAAAAGATAAACTCAAGTACTTTCATAAAAAAACCGGGAAGCTTTCTACAAAATGGGAACATAAAAAGTTGGGCTAAAGGGTACGCCCTTGAACGGGCCCATGTAGTAGAAAAACTGAAAGGCTGGAGTGGTCCTGGTATCGTAAATGGGGGGCGATAGGCTGTCCGGGGGAGACAGTAATGGTGAAGGGGAGGTGCGTCCTGGGAGACAGAAATGGTGAAGCGGGGAGATGCTGCCCCGGGAGAAGTAAGGGGGGAAAGCTGGGTGCGCCCTGGGAAAAACGTAATGGTGAAGCGGAAATTTTTGTCCAGGTAGTCGGGAAATTATATGCAGGAAGGAATACATATAAATGACTCTGGGGGACAGGAGCCTGTGGGGAAACAAGTGAGTCAAAGAAAGATAAAACCAATATTTCAAACTAGAAAAACCGCAGGAAATAGCAAAAAAAGAGGATCCCCCTACAAAAAGTGAGGATATAGTACCAAAAAACTGGTGGGACTCCATTGTTTGGTGTAGGGAGGATAGAAATAAGACAGGGAAAAATGCACCAACAGGGGGTACAGTACAGAAACCCCAAAGGGAAAAGGAAACCAAAACCTGTGCACATACTTGCACCGGTTCTGCTGGGGGGAAACTGGAAAAAAGTGGGGCGTCAACTAGACCACCCAAAAATGCCAAACCCATATGAAACAGGAAAAAGCAAAAATCCCTTCCCGTAAATTTTTCACCCTAACTGTGTACCCCTTTAGTACAGGAAAGAGGCATAATTAAAATTGCAGGCATACATCTAAAAAGGGGACAAAAAGAACAAAACATCCCGGCCATGGGAAAAACCCGGGAGCACAGCCCCTCAAGAAGGGGAGGTTTTTTAGTGCCAGGAAGGAAAAAAAACTGGCAGGAAAAGGCAGAAATCTACACCAAATCCATCATTTCCCGGAGTGGAACCACGTCGTGGCCTCCACTCCAAAACCCAAAAGTACATACTAATGCCGGGAAAAAAAACCCCCCCAGTCCCAAAAATCCACCAGTCCGTAACATTCTTCTTTGAAAATAACAGGGTCCTAAAGCCAGCAACAAACAACAAATACCTTTCATCGTGGACTGCTTGAGGGGGCAAAGGCAATGTTCGGGGCTTTCATGAGACCCAAAAAAAGGACATTTGACAACGAAATAGAATCCCAGGGTTTCAAATTATACAGATGTGACAGAGTGAACAGGGAAAAGGGGGGGGTTTGGCCGACATTGCAGAGTCACTTGTTTGCCAAACTGCTAAATCCTCAATGAGTAGTGGAAGTTTTGCGTAAAGTCGGAACCAAAACCCAGTCATTTTTGGGAGTCACAGCCTTGGATGCAAAATCCAAGCTTCAGGAACGCTGTTAAAAAAATTTACCACTGTCTGGAAAACCCTTTCCACTCCTGCACCAAACACTTGCTCCTGGGGGGTTTCAACTTAAGGCACCTAAAATGGAGGAATATAGCAAATAATATTTTTCAGTAATAAACACCCCCTTTTTCTATCTAGGTGGAAAATTGTGCACACTAACAGCACCCCTTTAAGGAGGTGAAATTGGCCGACCCAGAAAATGTACAGAAAAACTTTCACGGCCTCATAACGGGATAAAAAACCCCAATTTTGGAGCGCTTGAGGTCCTAAACCTGTATTCCCCGGTCGCAGGGGGAGAGATACATGATTATAACACCCGGAAAATCCTAGAGGGATAGTACCCAACTTTCACCGAAAATCACTCATTACGAAAACAAAAAACTTGGAAAACATGCACCATCCCCCCAATGAAAAGCAGGGGTGTCACTAGCACGTTAGGAGACCATACAATAAGTGTCAGGGGCCCGAGACTGTTCAACTGCCTCCCAGCACACATAAGGGGGATTACCAACAGACCCCTGGCAGTCTTCAAGCTGGCACTGGACAAGCACCTAAAGTCAGTTCCGGATCAGCCGGGCTGTGGCTCGTATGTTGGTTTGCGTGCAGCCAGCAGCAACAGCCTGGTTGATCAGGCTCTGATCCACCACGAGGCCTGGTCTCAGACCGGGCCGCAAGGGCGTTGACCCCCGGAACTCTCTCCAGGTAAACTCCAGGTAACCAGGAGGCAGCTCTGATGAAAACTCACACTCACGCGAGCTTTTAAATCTCTGCACAAAATTCAATTTAAACCAGCAAATAATAGAGCCTACTAGACTGGAGAATACACTAGACCTCATCTTCACTAACAATGATGATCTGATAAGAAATGTTACCATATCAAAAACAATATACTCAGATCACAACATAATTGAGGTTCAGTCATGTATGCGCAGAGCCCCAGACCGACATAATGAGATTAGTCACGAGGGAGCATTCACCAAATTCAACTTCAATAACAAAAACATAAAGTGGGACCAAGTAAACCAAGTCCTAACCGATATAAGCTGGGAAGATATTACTAAGCAGCACAGACCCCAACTTATGCCTAGAGCAGATTAACTCGGTGGCACTCGATGTATGCACAAGGCTTATTCCTCTAAGAAAAAGGAGGAGTAGATGTAAAACAGAAAGAGACAGGCGCTCCCTTTACAGGCGACGGAAAAGAATAACAGAGCGGCTAAAAGAGGTCATATATCTGAAATGCGTAGGGAGACACTGGTCAGAGAAATAGCAAGCATCGAACTTAAGCTAAAAGAATCCTTTAGGAGTCAGGAATCGCGGGAGAACTAAAAGCCATAAATGAAATCGAAGAAACCCAAAGTATTTCTTCTCCTATGCCAAATCAAAATCGAGAACAACGTCCAGTATTGGGCCCCTACTTAAACAAGATGGGTCCTACACGGATGACAGCAAGGAAATGAGTGAACTACTCAAGTCCCAATATGACTCAGTTTTTAGCAAGCCGCTAACCAGACTGAGAGTCGAAGATCAAAATGAATTTTTTATGAGAGAGCCACAAAATTTGATGAACACAAGCCTATCCGATGTTATTCTGACGCCAAATGACTTCGAACAGGCGATAAATGACATTGCCCATGCACTCTGCCCCAGGGCCAGACTCATGGAACTCTGTGTTCATCAAGAACTGCAAGAAGCCCCTATCACGAGCCTTTTCCTTCCTATGGAGAGGGAGCATGGACACGGGGGCCGTCCCACAGTTACTAAAAACAACAGACATAGCCCCACTCCACAAAGGGGGCAGTAAAGCAACAGCAAAGAACTACAGACCAATAGCACTAACATCCCATATCATAAAAATCTTTGAAAGGGTCCTAAGAAGCAAGATCACCACCCATCTAGAAACCCATCAGTTACACAACCCAGGGCAACATGGGTTTAGAACAGGTCGCTCTTGTCTGTCTCAACTATTGGATCACTACAACAAGGTCCTAAATGCACTAGAAGACAAAAAGAATGCAGATGTAATATATACAGACTTTGCAAAAGCCTTCGACAAGTGTGACCATGGCGTAATAGCGCACAAAATGCGTGCTAAAGGAATAACAGGAAAAGTCAGTCGATGGATCTATAATTTCCTCACTAACAGAACACAGAGAGTAGTCGTCAACAGAGTAAAGTCCGAGGCAGCTACGGTGAAAAGCTCTGTTCCACAAGGCACAGTACTCGCTCCCATCTTGTTCCTCATCCTCATATCCGACATAGACAAGGATGTCAGCCACAGCACCGTGTCTTCCTTTGCAGATGACACCCGAATCTGCATGACAGTTTCTTCCATTGCAGACACTGCAAAGCTCCAGGCGGACATCAACCAAATCTTTCAGTGGGCTGCAGAAAACAATATGAAGTTCAACGAGGAGAAATTTCAATTACTCAGATATGGTAAACATGAGGAAATTAAACTCTCATCAGAGTACAAAACAAATTCTGGCCACAAAATAGAGCGAAACACCAACGTCAAAGACTGGGTAGTGATCATGTCGGAGGATCTCACCTTCAAGGACCATAACATTGTATCAATCGCATCTGCTAGAAAAATGACAGGATGGATAATGAGAACCTTCAAAACTAGGGAGGCCAAGCCCATGATGACACTCTTCAGGTCACTTGTTCTATCTAGGCTGGAATATTGCTGCACACTAACAGCACCTTTCAAGGCAGGTGAAATTGCCGACCTAGAAAATGTTACAGAGAACTTTCACGGCGCTCATAACGGAGATAAAACACCTCAATTATTGGGAGCGCTTGAGGTTCCTAAAACCTGTAATTTCCTGGAACGCAGGAGGGAGAGATACATGATTATATTACACCTGGAAAAATCCTAGAGGGACTAGTACCGAACTTGCACACGGAATCACTCACTACGAAAGCAAAAGACTGGCAGACGATGCACCATCCCCCCAATGAAAACCAGGGGGTGTCACTAGCACGTTAAGAGACCATACAATAAGTGTCAGGGGCCCAGAGACTGTTCAACTGCCTCCCAGCACACATAAGGGGGATTACCAACAGACCCCTGGCAGTCTTCAAGCTGGCACTGGACAAGCACCTAAAGTCAGTTCCGGATCAGCCGGGCTGTGGCTCGTACGTTGGTTTGCGTGCAGCCAGCAGCAACAGCCTGGTTTGATCAGGCTCTGATCCATCAGGAGGCCTGGTCACAGACCGGGCCGCGGGGGCGTTGACCCCGGAACTCTCTCCAGGTAAACTCAGGTAAACGACTCGTACACAGCCGTCGAATTTAACTTGACGAATAGACGATAGGCCCCATTCAGGGCCACACCATAAACCTCATCATCCTGCACTCCGTACGTTTCCCTGATGATTGTCGGAAGTAACACCTGCGCCGTAGAGGGGGAAATCGCCCCACGAAGCAGCTCAACGCCGACAGTGTTCACCCTACGTCGGATACTCAGCATACTCAGCGCCATATTGTTGCTATGAGAGCTCTCCTGACAAACAGCAGAGGGGTGCCGAGCACAACCGCGCTCCACCGCAGTCAGGCAGCTAAATTTTAGTCTGTATGGTATACAGACATATCTAGACAGTTTGCTTATTCGTATGTTGGTATATGTAAAGCTGTATTGTTAGGGATACGTATGTAGATGTTCTAGTAAGATTATGATGTTAGGTTTTTTTATTAATGCGAAGGATGGGATTTAACTGACATAACTTTTGTATATTTTAAGTTCAAGTGTACTGAGGCTTTGTCAGATGTCATGTTATATGTACAAGTTATATACTGTGGACCCCCGGTTAACGATATTTTTTCACTCCAGAAGTATGTTCAGGTGCCAGTACTGACCGAATTTGTTCCCATAAGGAATATTGTGAAGTAGATTAGTCCATTTCAGACCCCCAAACATACACGTAGAAACGCACTTACATAAATACACTTACATAATTGGCCGCATTCGGAGGTGATCGTTATGCGGGGGTCCATATGCAAGGTTTTGCATCAATGAATGTGTATATATGTCAATTCTTGACCCTGTGGCAGTATTTTTTTTTAGTTATGTTCTTGCAGTAAGTTCTTGTTGTATGTTTGGCAGCAATATCTTGCGAGCATATAGGTGCAATCCGTTTGTCAGTTAATTTGATTGAGATCCATACTGTTTCTTTATTTTTATGTTAAACTGTATTGGTATTAAATAAAATAATAAAAAAAATTGTTATTAATATTTTTGTGTCCAAGATGTTACTGCATCACTCATGATAGTTTAATTCCTATGTATCCTTTAATGTTAAGTTAAGATACAATCAGGTTGGTGATGGTTATATTTGGCGGGAGGAGTTTACCTGGAGTTTCCCTGGAGAGAGTTTCGGGGGTCAACGCCCCCGCGGCCCGGTCTGTGACCAGGCCTCCTGGTGGATCAGCCCCTGATCAACCAGGCTGTTGCTGCTGGCTGCACGCAAACCAACGTACGAGCCACAGCCCGGCTGATCAGGAACTGACTTTAGGTGCTTGTCCAGGAGGAGGGGGGTGAAATTGTGACAAAAGTTTCAGCCTACACAGGTATATAACTCTGGTATAACTGGGTGTATATGGTGTGTGGTATTAGGGTGTCAGAACACTTGTCTGTTGTAATCATTTTTGTAAGAGTGAATTGGGAATTTGTGATTTATTTTGTGTACCTTTTATTATAATTTCCACCTTGTATTGTAATGTTTTAAATAAAATAAAAAAAAGAAGTACCCGTCTCCTAGTACCCGTCGCCTAGTACCCGTCTCCTAGTATCCGTCTGCCAGTACCCGTCTGCTAGTATCCGTCTCCTAGTACCAGTCTGCTAGTACCAGTCTCCTAGTACCAGTCTCCTAGTACCAGTCTCCTAGTACCAGTCTCCTAGTACCAGTCTCCTAGTACCAGTCTCCTAGTACCAGTCTGCTAGTACCAGTCTGCTAGTACCAGTCTCCTAGTACCAGTCTCCTAGTACCAGTCTCCTGTTCCCAGTCTCCTAGATTACCATTTCTGTCCCTTGGTATTAACCCCAGTTAATTTACAATTATCTTACTAAGTAAGATGACACTTGTGTTTATTGTACCTAAATAAACTCATTAAATATTGAAAATTCTAATAATCTACGAACAAGTTGATAATTGAACAAGTTTCCCCTGACAAACATTTAATTTTTAAATATATAGATTTTCTAGATTGATCAAATTTAAATTAAATTAATGGTATAATATTAAGTCTAAAGAAAAGTCCTAAGAAGGGATAATAAAAATTTTAAAATTACTTTTAAGTTCCTTATAGCATTAAATAAAGTTTATATAAAATTCTGTTGACTGTAATAAACTTCAAATCTATTTCTATATATAAGTTTATTGCAAAATTTTCATTACAAATTAGACACTAATTTTTTTAAACCCATGTTATGGTGTTAATATGGTGTTAATATTTGGAAATATTCCAGGGGGTCGATATCTCCGCTGTAACCACTCCTAAAGGAGTCCTGGGGAGATTTTTGGCGCACTTACATGGAGAGAGTTCCGGGGGTCAACGCCCCCGCGGCCCGGTCTGAGACTAGGCTTCCTGGTGGATTAGAGCCTGATCAACCAGGCTGTTACTGCTGGCTGCACGCAAACCAACGTACGAGCCACAGCCCGGCTGGTCAGGTATCGACTTTTTTTTTTATATTTTATTTAAAACCAATACAGTTTAACATAAAAATAAAGAAACAGTATGGATCTCAATCAAATTAACTGACAAAGGATTGCACCTATATGCTGGCAAGATATTGCTGCCAAACATACAACAAGAATCCCCTTACATGCACAGGGTTTATGAATTTACTAATACATTCATTGAGCAAAACCCTTTCATATATATAATTTTACATAAAATGACCTCTGAAAAAGGCTCAATAACTGAACTAAAAAATACAAAAAG
>NW_026469114.1:0-12411 GCF_026875155.1 Cherax quadricarinatus | reverse complement strand
ACATCGCATAAAAATTTAATTTGATCTAAATGCGATTCCTTATAGACCTAATATTATTGCCTTTGACATTTTAAAATACCGAAAGGCCAAACAAACCTTTGGGTTGAGTTTTAGGATTGTGGATTTTTTTGTTAAATTAGCAGCTTTACTGGGAAAAAAAAAAATACTGTGAACACAAAAAATTTGTGAAAGTAAACCCCAATCATACTGCCCTTTATAAAAGACACAAAAAGGGACAAACAATAAAAAGTACTTACTTCAACATTTTTTTATTGTGTTCTTTAAACAGGAAAAAAAACAGGAGCCCAAACTTATCTCTGAAGAAACTTAAGTTACAAAAAGAAAAAGTTAAATATACAAGGGGAAAATTTAATGTATGCAGGACACTTTTAATATCAACAGCCAAGGTAATGTATGCCTGGACAAGTTAGCAAGAAAACAAATGTATATTTAAACCAAAGTAATTTAAACGGGCCCGGATAATGTATACACGAACCAAGAATTTATATACAAGACAAGTTAATGTATACAAAACCCAAAAAAAAATTTATGCATGGGGCAGGCTAATGTGACTGAACAAGCGATTGTATTCCGAACCAAATTAATTTATACATAAGACAAACTAATGTATCATGAACTAATAAAGAAATTTAAAGCAAAAACAATCTGTGTAAACGTGAACCAAAAAATTTTTATACTGGACAAAGTAATGTTACATAAACCAAAAGTATTTATACAGAGGAATTAATGTTACTGAGCAAAATTTTTTTTATACGAGCAACTAATTGTCATAAAACAAAGTAATTTATACATGAACAAAGAAATGTAACAGAACCAAAGAAATTTTTATACAAAAAAACAAGCTAATGTAGCATGAAACAAAGAAATTTATACAGAGGCAGTTTAAATTATACCGGAAAAAATAATTTTTATAGGAAAAGTTAGTGTTAAAAAACAAAGTAATTTATACATAGACAGGTTAATGTTAAAAGACAAAGTACTAATTTATACATAGACAGGCAATGTATCATAATAGCGCAAGAAAGAGGACACTGCAGCAACCCTTTTGGCCCATAAGGCAGGTCTTTCACAATCCATCCCACTAAAAATTTTTTTGAACAATCCAATGTCAATGCTACCCAAGAAATAAGTTTTGAAAATTTTATTCACTCATGTGCAATCCCCTCTATCCAACCCCTCTCCCCATGTATTTAAACCAATTAAATTTGAAACTCCCCAAAGGTTTTTTTGCTTCAGTAACCCACTGGGTGATGTTCCATCATCAACAACTCTTTTCCCAAAAGCAGTACTTTCCTATTTCCTTTCTAAATCAAAACTTTCTAATTTGAATCCTTTATTTAACATAGCTGTGTTAGGATTTTTGGGAGTTGACTTGCAGTGAAAATTTGGTAGCAAAAATTTTTGCTAAAATCATTCTAAATTTAAGGTAAAAATATTTCATTGTGTTTTTTATTAAATTTTTGTAAACTTATCAAAAATTATTTACTAAATTGGCAAAATTGTTATAATAAGGTTAGGTAAGTTTTCAAGGGTTTTTTGGGTGAAAAAATTATTACTTTTTTTCATTAACTAAAAAAAAACTTTTCTTTAAAGAATAAAAGAAAATTTTAAAAAGGATTTAATTTTAAGTGATTCTTGCAAATTAAACCATTTTTACCTTTTCGGCACCACACACAACACAACACCCACAAAACCCACACACACACCACACACACACACACACAAAAAATACATACTCCAGCTGTAGCATGGTTTCTCTTTATGATTTTGTTGACTTCTTTGAGTTTTGGTTTTTTGGAGCATTAAGCCATGTAGCCATTTGGTTGGCTTGTGCTCGCCAAAAAAACGCGTATACTCCGTGTAAATTGTGCAGAAAGGGAGAGACCCATTGCAATACAGGGGGTCTGGGATCGGGGCCTTTCCCCGTTGCCATAATAGGAACTGCATAAAAGTCCCCAGAGTGGGTATCTCAGGCTTGCGACGGGCAGTCTCCCTGTCTGAATTTAAAAGCCGAAAACCATTTGGCAACCTCCCAACTTGATTTTTTGTTGGCCAGAGTGCAAAGGTTTGGTCGGGAGAGCGAGTCTCCCATTAAGTGAGGGCAAGGGCACAGCTGGGGTCCAAATTTCCCCTGCGAGTACTAAGTTACTGGAAAAATTTCTTTCTTTAAAACCGTTTCATGTTGGAAGGGATTGGGAAAGCGGTAGGGCAATCTGGGAGGATTTGTGCATTCCCCCCCCCCAAGCCTGACTGGAAGTGATTTTGCAACCACTGTCCATTTTCTTTGGTAAATATTCAGTACACTCTCTAGTATGGCTTAAGAGGGAGTATACTCCTTGGTTTTGGGCTGCTGAGGCTGGGTTTGGGGAAGGGACCTGGTGAGTAGGTAAAGGCATCATATTTTATCATGCCTTTTATCCGTCTTCCATCTTCTGGGGCCTAATTTTTTTTTCTAGGTCAGATC
Source organism: Cherax quadricarinatus (assembly GCF_026875155.1). Classification (NCBI taxonomy): domain Eukaryota; kingdom Metazoa; phylum Arthropoda; class Malacostraca; order Decapoda; family Parastacidae; genus Cherax; species Cherax quadricarinatus. The sequence goes on along the minus strand of NW_026469114.1, from coordinate 9,926 downwards.
AAGGGATTGGGGCCCAAGAGGAAACCAAGGAATCTTTGGGTCTGCTTTCGTAAAAAAAGCCTAACATCTTCAATGATCTGTCGATTATGAAACATTTTGCACGGGGCTCTCTTGCATGTCTTAATTTTTTTTCTGACGCCCTTTAGGGGAAAATTTTGAGTGCCCGTAGGGTTACCGTCATCCAAGAAACCCGTAATGAGCCATGGAGAGGGGCCCCGACTTCCTTTTATGACCGCAGAAAAAGGGGGAAGACGTCCCCCCCCTTGCATACCCCCAAAAGAAACAATTTCAGATCCCCCAAACAATAGTTTTAGAAGTGCACATAACACGATTGTATGGGGGATAGACGGAAGGGGAAATGCTAGAAACTGCTTTGGAGAGCAATTTTTTGATACAAAGCAAGGTCTCTGCAGGGATTTTCACTACCTTTTAATCTCTGGTGGTACTACGATTTGTTGGCGAAATACCCTGCCCAAACCTGTTGGTTCTTTCCCTTTGCATACAAAATGTATGGAACCCCCACAAAACTGGCCCCCCCCCCCCACAGATTTTTAAGCAACAATTTACATAAAAAAATTTTCGCAAATTCAATAATAGTACTGTTGTATTTAATTAATTTTAATGAAATTTTGTACAAAAAATTGATAATCCATTTTAAAGCAGTAATAACAATGATATGGTTTTAAAATTTAACTCAATTTACAATGTATAATGATTTAAAAAATTTTAAATTTTATAGAAGACAAATGTGGTTACTTCATTCACTGTACCAGTAATGAAAAAAAATTATTTACATTTACTCATCATAGAACGATAAGCAAATAATAGTTTACATTCACTTGTTTTAGAGGGAAATTTTATTTAAATTTGTTTTCATTTAATTTTACAAAAAAGTACAATAATAAAAAATTTAGCAGTGTACAAAGACTGGTTACTACATTTTATTGAAGACAGTGTACAATGATATGGTTATATACAGCTTATAGAAACAGTGTTCAAAGCCTAGTTACATAATTTCTTATAATAGGCAAATTTTTAAATTTTCAATTACATTGACACAGAAAAAAGTGTTAATGTTTTAGTTACAAATAATAGGAGAAATTAAAAAAATCGTATTTTTAGTAAAAGCGGTGGGAGTAGTAGTAATAGTAAGTATAATGCAGGTGGTAGTAGTAGTAATAGTAGTAGTAGTAATGGCAGGGGGTAGTATAGTAATAGAGTATAGTAAAAAATAGGGGTAGTATGGGTGGAGTATAATAACAGTAGAAGCAATAGTAGGGTAGTATTTAATAATATAGTAGTAATAGTATTAGTAGTAATGTGGGAGTAGTATATAACACAGTAATAGAAGTAGTGGTGGTAGTTGGGACATATAAAGTAGGGTAGGTAAATTTTTTTTTATTAAACCCCTCGGCCATTTTTACCGATGGGTGACCCGAAAAAGAAAAAAACACTTTTTATCTCACTCACCCCCATCACTGTCTTGCCACAGGCTTCCTATATTATAGTGAAAAATCTGTATAATTCAAGGTTCCAACCGTATTGCTGAAATTTTAATATTGTTTCATACATGGTTCCAATCTTTTTATAGAAAATTTTAGTATTTTTTAAAGTGTATATAATTTCATAAGATTTGAAATTACAGTTGAAATAAAATTTTTTTAAGAGACTATTTCAATATTTTTTACATTTTTTTGGTCCAAACAAATACCTCACCCGCCCAAAACCAATGACGATCTTATTTAATAGTTTGTTCTTTCTCGGCTAAAATTTCTGAAACCTAACAACCCCTTTTTAAAAAGTGAGCGAATTAAATCAAAGAAATTTACGAGAACTTTAGGGCATTAAATTTTTTAGGAAACGTTTGAAGTCCTTTAACCGTATTACCTTAAAAAAAAATGCTAGAGGGGTTGATCCCCCAAAACTGCACTGAAATCACTCTTTTTTGAAAGCAAAAACTTGGATAACCTTGTCTCTCAAAATGAAAGTGAAAACGGGAATTTTACCCCAATCGTTTCCCCTAACTACTGGCTCGGGAAGCATCTCCATAGGCCTTTTTCCCAGAGCACCCACCAAGGGGCTAGGCACTCAAGGGCCTTTGATTAAACCTGTTCTTTTTTTTTATGCCAGCGACAATCTGAACAACACCTGCGTCCCCCCGGAACCTTTTGGGTCTGGGATCCCCCTTACTTTCTCTGGGTTTATTGCCGTTATGGAATAAACCCCATGAAAAGCAAAGGGTTTATTGCCGTTACTGGCAATAAACCACATTCCAGTCTATGCTCCTGCAAACGTTCTTTCCTCCCAGCTGCCCTGACTTTTTTTCTCGGTAAACGTAGGCGAGTGGTTTGCCTCACGCCCGCTACCCCAGTGAAAAACGTGAAATACAGCTCAAGGTGTGACAGTGGTTCCCCCGTAGTGTGACGGAGCAGGCAGCCCAGGGGAAGTTGTCTAAGTTTTATCACCTTCATCCTCCGTCTAAACCCCCAAAGATATCCTATTTAAGTTGGCTTTTTCTAGGCTGAAATTGCCGATCTGTTGTTTTACTTAGAACCTTCTCAAAATAACAGGGGAAAAAAAGAAAAAAAAACAATGCAGGTAAATTTCCAATGGGTTGGGGGGGGGAAGATGGGGGCAGACAAGAATGCTTGTGAGGAGGTTCTTAATATTAGAAAAAGAGCCGGGGAGACTTTAGAACATAATACGGGGTTCGTTGCGGGTCTTTAGCATGGATTAGTCGCAGGGCGAGGCAGGCAGGGAAGAACCAGGGGGCAGCATACTGGTGGTGGTGTTTGAGGGAAAATTGGGGTGGCAGGTTAGAGGAGATCCATTCTCAAATCTCTTGAAAATTCTTCTAGAGAGGTGGAAAAAGATTTGTCTTTTTTTCCCAAAAGGTCGAAGATTTAGGAATTCCAAAATTTTTTGGGGGAGAGTAAAGTGAGGGGGGTGTTGGGGGAACTTGGAAATACCTGGCCAAGGGCTTTGTCGAGTTCAGCGCGGGTCGGGTTGTCGAAAATTTGATGGTGCAGGAAAAATGAAAGATTTGCCCCCAAGTTGATGTGAAAAAGGGTGCCCGATATTTTTCTTCTTCAGACATATTTTCATTTGATTGTCTGTTTGGTAAAGCAGGTGAATGGGGTCGGAAAGCATCAGTGGGGAGGTTTTTCTGTGGTGTACTTCCAGGTTTGGGGGCAGTTAGGTAGAGCCGTGGGAGGGTAACGTGTTGTTTGGAAAAATTTTGTGATGTCAGTGATGGTGGGAGTCAGGAAATGTAAAGGCGGGCTTATTTTTTGAGAAGGAAGTTTTCTTTTAATGGAGGCGCTGAAGGTGCCAGGGTTGGCCTCCCTTTGGCAATAGCGACAACATACAATACAAACCTTTAAAGGAGCCCCCTTTCAAGAAGTGGGATATTAAAGTGCTGGGGGGATGGTTGTTGTGTTGCTTTTAAGATTTTTTTTTGGTTTTCATCTGCAGTTTAGTGGGGGCGGCAAAAGTGGGTTGTTTTCTGGTTTTTCCCTTCTTTCTTGTTTTTTTGGGAGAGTGTTTCCCTTTTTTGCAGAGGCAGGTAAGAGGGGTAAGGGTTTTGGGAACATTCTGGGGAGTTACGACCACCCTTTTTTCCCCCACATTTGGTATAGTACTTCTTTCCTTTCGGGGGCAGTCCCGGCGTCCCCATTGGTTTTACAAGAGCAGGTTTCCCGCAAAGGGGAAAACGGAGCGAAAAACTCTGGCTCGTTTTGTCTTTGGGGTGGGTTTTTAAAGGAAAAGATGGGGGCCCTCACCCGTGGTCTGATAGCCATTCGATGTTGGAGAAGGTGAAACTTTTTCATTTTAGAAGCATTTTGAATTTAGTGGGTATTATCAATCGAGGCCCAAGTTTAAAGTTCGTCGATAAAGGTCCTAAGGTCTTTTGTCGATAAGGGAAATGATAAGCTTGTCCAAACCCTTTGGGCGAAAAATGAACGTTTTTGCCAGCAGGAAAAAGGGGAAAGGGCAGACCCGGGGAACTGTTTGGTCCCTGAGTCTTTTAGAGGTGTCGTCTCAATTTTTGAAGCTGTGCAAACGGGATACGATACCGACAAGTTTAAAGTTAAGACACTTGTGCAAACCCTCTGGTTATCTTTATTGTGACGTTTCGCCACCAGTGGGTTTTCAATACAAAAAATTCCCTTGGGCATAAAAAGAAAAAAGAAGGAAACCCTTAGAAGCTTCATGGTCGTCACTAAAGACGACAATAAAGGAGTCTTTCAGCGGATGGTTTAGCTGTAAATTTAACCTGCAGGCAGGTCTTTACAGCGGCAGCAAGAGCAAGCTTTGTAGCGTCATTGATTACCCCACTGGTAGGCTTGATCTTTACACGATGGTGATGTCAGATCGAGGAGGCTCCTATATTTTGTAATCCCCTGGGCCGATCCAAACCCTTTGTGATGGACTCACTGCAAGTAATATTGCACCAACTACATAAACCTACAGTGACCCAAAAAAACTGACGATAGCGACAGACAAAAACCGATAAATTTGACAAAATGAGGACTGCTGGCATTCAAAACCAGTGCTACTAGATGTACACCTAGCGAAGTGACGTTCTCAACTATACTGCAATAATGACCATCATAGAAACTGCACCAGTGCAATGGGAGGGAAACATAGGAGAAAAAACGCCAAATCTAACGACAAAAATTCCAAGGGATCTGTCAGGTTGTAGTGGCTGCTTTTTTTTCCTCAGTGCGTTTAAAAATTGTTTGAAACATCACTTCTGTGAGGACCAGTCAACAACAAGATGCACCCCAGCTAATGGGACTGAGGGGGTTTTGGGAAGATAATGTCATTAATTAAAACTTTTTTTCCTGTCAGGATGGAAATGAGTTAGAAGTGTGATAGTTGCACCCGGACTGTAAAGTGGAGAGTGAAGGGAGTTTGTGAAGAAAGGGAAAAAGCGAGGGGAGTAGTGGGTTTGTGAAGATAACAGGAAATCTATTAGAAAATCAGGGGTGATTGCTTTAGTAGAAAACTAGGCCATTGTTGGGGTGACTAATAGAAATTTCAGCGGTTTCTTTAAAAAAAATGTTGAAGTGATAAAAGAGTAAACATGGGGGGCATTAGAAGTGTACAGGCTGCCATAATTATATTTTTTTTCCCTGCTGCAATTCTTGAAGAAGGAAATCAGGCACGGGGATTGGAAAAGGCGACTGGGGTAATAACATCCTGGACAGTAAAAGCCCGACAGTTGTCATCATCCCAAAAACGTAAAATATCAATTTTCCCCCAAGGGTTTATGACACCACCGCATACTAAAAACAGAAACAGTGGTGCACGCTCTTACAATGGAGCTGTTAAGTAGTGATATACAACTAATCAGGACCACAGGCAGAAAAGTGACTGTGATATTGGCGGTCTAGTTACTAGAAACGTCATTAATATCATTTCTAGTACTACAGTCTAGTAGCTGCAATGCTAACCTTAACTCTATATGTAATGCATTATAGGTAAATGTGAGACAATAGAAAAATTCTCATTATCTCAAACACACCAGACATATGTATATACTGTACTAAAGTACGAAAGAAGAACAGTAAATACCTTATGTAAAATATGTGTGCATAATGGATATGTGCTGAGTTACGGTAATGGCGCCAGATTTCATTTTCTTTGTAACAAATGCACTTTGGCACAGTGATGACATGGTTTTTACCTAATTTTAGTATAAATAACCCCTTGTCATATAGTGATGATTATGACTGCTTTATGAAAACAGGCCTTCACTTTATTAATGTCAATGGGGAGATCACTTTCTCCAAAACTGACAGAGATTAGGATTCTAGCTAACAGAACTAAGGTGACAGTTATATTCATCTCTGAATGTGGTTGGATGATACGGTGACTGACGATGAGGTCAGAATAGAAGGTTACCAATAAAAAATGTTTAGATAGCAATAGAAAAGGTGGTGGAGTATATGCCTACATAAGAAATTACTTACCTCTACAACACAAGACCTGATCTGAATGACAATAAACTGGATATTCTATGGTTTGAAGTGCTGCTTCTGAAGACCAAACTCATCTTAGTAGGAACTAGTTACCGCCCTCCCACCATGACCAGTTCTTAGCAGACTTTTCAAGAGTTTTGTCATTTAATTGATAACAATTGCGAGACAGTAATACTGGGAGACTTCAATATCTGTTTTCAACAGCAAGTTTAATGGGCAATGTAATAAGTGTAAGAAAATACTAGGTTTAAACAGTTTTACTTAACAAATTTAAAACCCAACCCGGATTACACAGTTCTCAGACACCATACTCTACCCAAATATTTGTAACCACTCTGATAACTTAGTCAGTCAGGCGCCCATTATCACAGGCCTTAGTGATCATTTCATCATTTACCCCACCAGGAAAATCATTAGAGAACAGATAGGCCCACACAGGACAATAAAATGAGGTCAACTAAAACTACAGTAAATAAATACTGGTAAATATGCTACACAGTTATGATTGGACAGTGATAACAAGTTACATGGAAAATAAATGATGCCTGGGAAAAATTCAAAACAATGTTCACTGCCATTCTTAATAATATTGCAGCAGTTAAAGAGGTTTTGGATTAAACGAAGAACTGAACCCCGGATGACTACTGAGATATTAGATAATAAAGAAATTCAGAGACCAGTTGCTAAAAAAGATTTAAAGCAAACAGACAGGATATTGCAGCACTAAATGAATTCCAAAAAGATAAGGAACAGAGTGCAGAGGCTTATAAAAGGCATGCCATATTGCTCAAAAATCGAAGAGTAGAAGAAACAAACCACAAATCTCCGGAAACAGCTAAAAACAGTTGTGCTATAGCAATAAATTTGTGATAGATCTAACATGGGAAACTGGAGGAGATAATTAGAACTGAGTATACTACAAACTGATATACAATACAGCGAAAAAATAATGTGAGGGTCCTGGTATGGTAATGTCTGAGGATCTCACTTTCAAAGATCACATCAGTGCCATGATCACAACTGAAAAAGAAAAATAATAGGATGGACAATGAAAACATTCAAAACGAGAGATGCCAAGCCAATGATGATCCTTTTCAAATCACTTGTTTTCTCTAGGCTGGAATACTGCTGTACATTAAATCTTCATTCATAGAAGGTGAAATTTTAGAAACCAGAGAGTGTACAGAAAAACTTTTATGCACATATAAGTTCCACCAAACACCACAACTACTGGGAATGCTTGGAAGCACTTGACTTGTGGGGCCTTTGACTTCTGTCAGACCACTGTACTTGGAGTTTCTGTTGAGTGGGTAAACGGGTTGTGGTAAGGCTTCTCTTTAAAGATGTGTTGACCTCCTCCTGACTACCATACTTCCCTTCTGGTGTGTGACACACGAGACCATGAAGTCGGAACTGTTCAGCTGTCGCCTTTCCGCAAATACACCTATGTTCGGTGAGTATGGGGGCGGCTAGGCAAGAGCAACACCAATCAAAGGCCTGTGGTTCGAGCCGGGGTGCCCAGAGAAAGGGAAATTTGGGGGGAAAAACTAGAGGAAAATCTCCCAAATATGGTGCCTTTACTGCTAGGAGACGAGCTTTGTCTTTTCCTGAAGCTTTGGTGAGAATTGTGTTGGCAATTTCTACCAAGATTGGTTTGTCCCAGTTTGGGACTGTTTGTGCTCTCTGGGAGGAGCTGGTCTACTGGAGGAGTCGGCAAGGGTGTCCCACCCAATGGCTGCTTCAATGAACGTGGGATCTTGAGCTCCTACCTCATCTCTCAATCATTCGGGGACAGTATCCTTGACTAATCCCCTGGAAGTCAAACATGAAGGCAAAAAATGCAGGTAGGCTGCCTGCATTGCTTTGCGCACCCCCACACCTCCCAGTGGCACTAGGAGGGTTACCTGATCCCATTACTGATCTTCCCGTGACAGAATTCAGTGCCTTCTTAAGACTGTTTTCAGGAGTAAGTCATATTTGTTGAAATGTTGGGTTGTCAAAAGTGGGTGTGCACCTCAGGAAGTGAGTCTTGGCAGAGTAAGACACCTTGGAGGAGATACGGGGCATCAAGGGCATCGAGATCTCGTATTCTTTCCTCCATTTCTTTTAGGTCATTCACTTTGTCCTTGAGAACTGTGTTGATGGCCTAGTTACCCAGTAGTGCCCCCCAAGAGGGTGCTCTTTGGATGGAGTGGTAGCAATGACTACAGGGAGGATTGTTCGCATAGTTAATGATTACTTCCTGGTTTGTTTTGATGATTTCAACACTTGGAGGGATTGAGGATGAACCCAAAGCTTCTTTCCTGTGTCTTCAAAAACTTTGATTACTTTTGAAGCCCCTTTCATATCAAAGGTGGCAGGGGACTCTTCAGGTTTTGGGTGTCACCAGCTGAAATGAAGGGAAAAAGATGGGGAAAACCGATCCCTAACGGCTGGCAAGACCACATGTCTTTTTACCATATTAAACTCATATCTAAAGGCTACTTTGACTAAGGCCTTGTCTTCTGGGTCAGTCCCTTCCCACATGGGCTGTGTCATCACTGCCTCGAGAGACCCTAAAACACAGTTGGTGTGTGGGGAAATGTGGCAGTTTCTAGGCAAATGTGCTCAACCCCATTGTCTGAGGGCAGGCATGAGCCAGTATTCAGACCCGAGGTACCTGGTAGTCCTGGGGGGCCATTATGAGGGGTACAGGGTGAAGTGCGGTTGGCTGCGATGCGATCAGCCTCACACTGCAGTCAGCATGAGCTGCTGTGACTCCTGAGGTCTTACAATTGATACATTGTTTAGCAACAGTCTGTTGCTGTTTGATCATAGCATAACACTGTTCAGAAGGATGAGCATTGGCACACACTGCACACCAGTGTGACTTAGATGGGCATTTCCTGGCGATGTGGCCCCAGCGTTGACACTTATAACATCGACGTTGAGGAGGTCTGTACAATGCAATGTATAGCATCTTGTGAGGGCTGCACGGGAGTGAATATAGCATGGCAGAGTCCCCTGGCCAGTCCACTCAGCTAATATCAGACCGTTGGAAAGTCGACGAGGGCTTGCAACTTGCTCTGACACCAGATATTGAGGATTCAAGTGCTTGTTGACGTTGTAGATGACAATAAGCACTTTAGGTGCCCTTGGTGGGGCAGCTCGGAGTTTGATGTTGGCATATTTGTGAGTGAGAAGTTTGTCTATAAATGCTGAATCATTAGGCACAAAGACGTAGTTATCCTCATCACGGACAAACTTGATCGTTTTCTCATGATTGTTTACACTAGCTTCGAAAAACCAGTTAAACTTGGTCTCTTGATCAGTGTTGTTAGGGAAATCTAACCTGACAGCTTTGGGAGGGTGTGCGCCCACTGTATTGCTTTCAGCAAGCTTTCTCTGGAAGCCTCGTTCTTTTTTCCGAGCCTGTTTACTAAATATGTTTCAAATCTGCCTTCACCATCATCTACGTCAACACCATCAGCTATACTCATAGCTGACAGGAGTTTCACACTGGCGATGGGCTAAAGGATACCGGTGAATAGAAGGGACAAGGAAGGGATATTCACCTCGCTAGACACAGGCAATATGGGTGTAGTGGCTGCGGGTCGCAGTGCGATTTTCAAGGTTTTCACAGGGCCACAGTCGTCTCGAGAGTTACCAATATTGCACTACTCGTTAATTACTCCAAACCCGCAGCACTTAACACAGCTAGCACACGTGTCTAGGAATGACAGACAAATTTTCACTCTGTGGACAAATAAATCAGCACAAACTTAATATGTTTATAGATGAACCTCTGGCTTGTTACAGTTAAAAAGCCATCTCCGAAGGAGTTATCAGGTACTAGCCTTTCAAAATGGAAAACTAATTCCATGTTTCCTAGGTATGTCCAAATCACCAAAAAGGGTTCTAACAACGTGAAGTACGGCCGGGGCAATGTAGAATTAAAAA
>NW_026469113.1:0-12417 GCF_026875155.1 Cherax quadricarinatus | reverse complement strand
ACAATGGCATACTGGCTGGAATGGGTATGAGGCGGCTCGGGGCTGTGTGTACACGTCCCAGACGAACGACGATTCGCGAGTCAATATTTTGACAAAAATAACGTTACGATTTTCGAAAATTACGACTTTCGAGCCTTACGATTATCAAGGGTCCACTGTATGAAGATATATAACATATCCCCCGAAATTGCCAATATCCCAAATCCTTACTTTAAAGTGCAGGCACTGTACTTCCCATTTCTAGTACTCAAGTCTGGCTATATAAAAATAACCAGTTTCCCTGAATCCCTTCACTAAATATTACCAAGCTCACACTTCAACAGATCGTCAGGTCCCAAAAACCATTCGTCTCCATTCACTCCTATCTAACACGCTCACACACGCTTGCTGGAAGTCCAAGCCCCTCACCCACAAAACCTCCTTTACCCCCTCCCTCCAACCTTTTCAAGGACAACCCCTACCCTGCCTTCCTTCCCCTACAGATTTATATGCTCTCCATGTCATTCTACTTTGATCCATTCTCTCTAAATGACCAAACTGCTTCAACAACCCCTCTTCAGCCCTCTGACTAATACTTTTATTAAATCCACACCATCTAATTTCCCAAACACCCCGAATTTTCTTTGCAAATTATATTTACACAACACATTGCCCTTAGACAGGAATCTCCCATTGCCTCCAACCGCCTCCTCGCTGCGCTTTACAACCCAAGCTTCACACCCACTTTAAGAGTGTTGGTTACCATTATACTTTCTTTACATTCCCTTCTTTGCCTCCACAGACAACATTTTTTGCCTCCACATATATCTCAGAGCACCACTCACCTTTTTTCCTTAATCAATTCTATTGTTAACCTCATCCTTCATAAACCCATCCGCTGACAGCAACTCCCAAATATCTAAAACATTCTCTTCTTCCATATTCCTCTATCCAATGTGATATCCAATTTTTTTATCTAAATCATTTGATACCCTCATCACCTTACTCTTTTCTATGTTCACTTTTTAACTTTCTACCTTTACACACACTCCCAAACTCATCCACTAACCTTTGCAACCTTTCTTTAGAATTCCCATAAGCACTGTATCATCAGCAAAAAGTAACTGTTTTAAAACCCCCAAATTTTGTATTTTTTTTCCCCAAAATTTTAATTTTCCCACCCCTTTCCTTCCCCAACCCCCTTTAGATTTACTTCTTTTACAACCCCATTTTAAAAATATATTAAATAACCTGGTGAATTACACTTACCTTTTCTAAGACCATTTTTAAATTTGGGAAATAATCTCCCTTCATCTACACCCCCAAAACTGACCCTATTGTCATAAATATTTTTACAGCTTTTAGTAATTATACCTGTTCCTTATACTTCAACATCTCCCAAATTTTGGTTCCCTATCCACAATCACTTTGCCTTTTCTAAATCCATATATGAAATTAAAAAATTTCCCCTCCCTTTACCCTAAATACTGTTCAACATTTTTTTTTTTTTTTTTTTAAAACAAGTCACCCGTTTTCCCCCCGAGGAGGGTGCCCCAAAAAAAAAAAGAAAATCCCCAAAAAAAAAATTTATTTTTCATCATCTTTCAACACTTTCACACCCCCTCGCACATTATCATTTTTTTTGAGGGGTGTCAGAATACAACAGTCTAGAAGCTTTCCACATAAAAAGTACCAAAAACATATCACATATACTTAATATAAATTTTTGATCTAAACATCCCCTACCCTTCAAAAAGCCTTCTTGCCCTCTGCAACCCCTACTCTCTGTCTTACTCTAATTTTTTAAATTAATAACACTCCCATACATTTTATGGTTTCCCTCAGAAAACTTATTCCCCTATTTTTTTACAATCTTTTTGCCCCCCTTAAAACTTTATATAAAAGGAAACTATACAGGTTTCTCGCCAATCCCTAGGTCCCTTCCCCTCTTTCAACTTTTAAAAAAAAAATACCAACTGCCCCAACACTAATCCCCCCTGTTTTTAAACATTTCTGTCGGGATCCCATCAGTTCCAGCGCTTTCCCCCCTTTCATTTACTTTTTTGCCCATGAACCTCTGCCACACTCACCCCTTTTGTTTTTCTTCCCCCAAAAAGGTTGTTTTTTACCCCCCCTGGCCGTGCATTAAAATTACTGCCCCCCTTCATCAACTTTTTTAAAATTTTCCTCAAATTTTCCCCCCATTCCCCTTTATTTTCCCCAAGTTTCCCCATTTTTAAAACCCCTACTTATTTTTAACTGCCCAAATCCATTCTTTCCCCCAGGCTTTATCAACTTCTTTATTCACCCCAAAAAAATTTCTTGCAGTGCCTCCCCCCAATTATCATTGCTTGCGTCAGTATTTTCCCAAGTTTACAGAGGCGTGAATCTGACAAATTTAAAACCGCATACACAACTTTGACAACTGTCATTAATTCAGTACGGGGAACCTCGGTTTAGGGAATTTAAATTTCTGTTCCGTGCCTTTTTTCATTCCTAATTTTTTTGGGATGCTGAGTAAATTTTCCCATTTAAATTTTTTGAAAGCCTTTAATCTTTTCCCGGTGGAATTCCTGCTTCGAGGTAGGAAAAATAAAATTCTATACAGTGGTACCTCGGGATACGAACAGTCAAAACTCAAACAATCATAAAAGTGTTTTTTATTTTAAGGGCTTTTCAAGGGGTATTTTTGAGGGTCTGAAAAGGATTAATTTAATTTACTTTTTTTCCTTTATGGGAACAAATTTTTTTGGTATCGGAAACTTGAACAGTTGTGGAAAAAAAATTTTTTAATTTCCGTTTTCCCAAATTTAACTTTTTATTTTTTAATAAATTTCAAAACGCAAAATTTTTATCAAAAACCTGAATTTATTGAATAATAAAAATTTTTTAAATAAAAACCCAAACCTGATTTTTACTCCTTAAAAAAATGAAAATTAAAATTATGTTATTGTTTGGAAAAAAAAGGTTTGGGGGGGGGGGATAAGGCCCCCCGGAATTTTGGGTTTTTTTCCACGAAAAATTCCTAGTAAGGCCCCTACCAAAGATCAAATTATTAAAAATTTTTTTAAATAATAATTTAAAAAAATTAAAAAATAATTTAAAATAAAAATTAAAAATTTAATTTAAAATAAAAAATAAAATTTAATAAACCCCTCCCCAAAAATTTTAATAATAATATTAAAATAAAAAATTTTAAATAATTAATTAACCCCAATAAAACTTTTAACCCAAAAATTTTAATTTTAATTAAAAATTTTAAAAATTTTAAAAACCAAATCCCAATAAAAATTTTTTTTTTAAAAATTTTTAATTTTAAAAAACTTTTAATTTTCAAAAAAAAAAATAATTAATTTTTTAAATTTTTTTAAGGAAAACCCCCCTTAAAAGGGGTAAGTAGTTGGCCCCAAAGGGGGCCAAAACAGGCCATTTTATTTTCCCCTTTTAAACCTTTTCTTTTATTTTTTAATATTTTTTTTTTCCCCCAATGAATTTTTTTTTTGGCCCCCAACCTTTTTTGAAAATGTAAAACCAACATTTTTTAACCTTTGCAAAAAATTTATTTTATTATTTTTTTTTTTAAAAATTTTTTTTAAAAACCTAAAAAAAAAAGGGTTTTTTAAGTCCCATTGAAATTTATGATTTATTTTATTTTTTAAATTATTATTTTAAATTTTTTTTTTTTTTATTTTTTTAATATTTTTTTTTTTATTAATTTTAATTTTAAAAATTTTATAATTTTAATTAATTTTTTAAATATTTTTTTATAAAATTTTAAAAAATTTTTATTTTTTTTATATTTTTTCCCAAAAAACTTGTTTACCAAACCAACCTTTAAAGGGGGGGGTTTTTTTTTTGAAATTTTAATTATTTTTTAAAATATTTATTAATAAAAATTATAAAAAATTTATTTTTTATTAATTTTTTTATTTTAAAAGGGGGGATATTAATTTTTAAAAATTTTGGGGGGAAAATATTTAATTTTTTTTTTTTTTTTTTTTTTTTTTTTTTTGTTTTTTTTTTTTTTTTTTTTTTTTTTTTTTTTTTTGGGGTTTTGGTTTTTTTGGGTTTGAGAGGGGGGAGGTTTGGGGGTGGGTGACTTGTTTAAAATTTTTAATAAAAAAAAAAAAATATTAAAAAAATTTAATAAAAAATTAAAAATTTTTTTAAAAAAATTAAAAAAAAAATTTTATTTTTTAAATTTTAAAAATTTTTTTTAAATTTTTTATAAAATTTTTTAAAAAAAAAAAAAATTTTAAAAGGGGTTTAAAAAAAAGGGGGTTTTGTGGGCGGGGTTTGGGATTTCCCAAGCAAGCTTTGGATGGCGTGTTAGTTTGGGAAGTAAATTGGAGCAAATTGATACTTGGGACCTGCGATTGTTGGATTTTGGGGAGCGGGGTTTTAATATTTAGTAAAGGGTTTCAGGGAAAAACCGGTTATTTTAATTTTGTCGGATTTGGTCCTGGAAAGGGGAAAAGTAAAATTCCCTGCCTTTAAAGGGGGGGTTTTGGGGTATTGGCAGTTTGGAGGATATGTTGTGTATCTTTAAAAGAAATATGTTTCCCTAAACTGTTGTATTTGGCCCCTTTGAAAAAAGGCAGTGATAAGTGGAGTGGGGTGAAAGGGTTAAAAGGGATGATAAAAGTTTTTTTCTTTTTGGGGTTTTTCTTTCTTTTTTGGGTCCCCCCTGCCTGGGTTTGGGAGACGCCCGGGATTTGTTAAAAAAAAAAAAAAATTATATATTATATTAGTAACGGGGAACATTCCTTAAGTGCTGCGCTTGTAAAACCTTTTTAAAAAACATGGTCCCTGACGGGGTGTTTTACACCCCACACATAAAACAAGTGTCTGTGTTTTTGTGGGTTTTTTGTAGTATGTGCAAAAAACAAAACCCCTTTCTGAGCAAATTTCTTCTTAGTAGGGCGGGAAATTTATTGGGGTTGTGATCCCCCAGGTCTCAAACGGTGGGTTTTTTGGGTGTTTAAGTTCGTAGGAAAGTTTTCTATTGCAGGTGTTGTTTTTTGGTATTTGTATTATCTTTTAAATTGATAAAAAAATTCCCCATATGGGGTTTTTTTTGGCCCCCCTTCTTATGATTTTAATAAGCACAAAGCAGGGAAAAATGCTCATTAATAGGGAAAAAAAGAGTTTCATGTACCATTAAAAATCTTGCAAAACCTATCAAAAAACCCCAAGTTGCTTGTACTTTTGGGTCCACTGAATGATATTGGAGTGTAGTTAAACACAGTGCGGGTTTTTTAGAATGGGTTCATTGGTCTCTCTATTCTGCCTGCCCTGTCATTTCATTTCATTTAAAATGTTTGTAAAACAGTGTGGATCCGTTTGTCATGCCCCCAAAATGCCACGCTTTCAAGGGCACCCAAAACACCTGCCCCTCACCTGTATGGTCCCTTGCATAAAACCTGGCTTAGGGTTAAATTTGAAACAAAACTGTTACCCCCAACACATCTGTCATTTTTTCATTGAAAAAAAACCCATTTAAGGGACTTGGTCCCAGTTATCAGAAAAATAAGGGTTTTCTCTTAACCCAAGATATGGTTTCATTTTTTGTTCTAACAACATCAAAAGGAGATACCAAAAACCTTTCTGGTTTCTTGCAATGTATTATTTTCCCAGTGTACACAATAATATCCAACAAAAGACCACTGGGGCAATAACAAAGTACAAACAACTTTATCCAAAGCTTTTCCCTTCTTGCTTCATATATATCCTTAAAACAACAGTTTTCCTTTGAAAAAACAAAGTTTTCATCAAAAAACAAGTTTCCCTTAAAAGGGATAAAATACATAGAAAACTTTTTTTTCGGTTTACTTTAAAACACATTCCAAAATCTTATGTAATTTGGTTCTTTTCGTCGGGCCTTGTTTTGTCGGGAGAAGTGAAGCATACTTTAACCCGTAGCAGAAATGTTCTTGAAATTTTGCAACTTTTTTTGGGGTTAATAATTTCCTAGACAGTTGACGATGTCCTAAAGCCAAAAAATGGATGACATTTTTGTATTTGGTTTGGGGGGGAAAGGGGGGAAAATTTAATGACAAGCTTGTTGCGGCTCTCTTGGATTTGGGAAAGAAACCAGTATGGAACCCACAACTAAAGAAGCATGTTAAGAAACTGGGGGAAACTGTAGAAGTATGCAATGTGACTTTGTTCCAGGTAAAAAGGGGATGAGCTACAAAAAAAAAAAAAAAAAAAAAAAAGTAAAGGAATTGAAACTATAAATCCTGGGGACAGAAAAACCTTTGGGGGAATTTTAAAATACAAATTTCCCGAGGAATGAGAAAAGGGAGACAGGGAACCCGGGTGCTTGAGAGACCAAAACAAGGGGTACTCTGGGGCAGAGCTGGAAGTTAAGACCAGACAAATTTAAGGGGGTGTTAGGTTTGTACAGTGGACCCCCCCTTACAAAGGGATCGCGTTACGTTTAAAACCGCCATACGTACATTTGAAAAGCAAAAAAATTTTTTTCCCCGCCTCAAACTAAAAAACTCCCCCTGCAATTTTGTCCGGGTTGCGTCCACATGTGGCCCCAGCATCAGTGTTCCCCAAGCCCGCCCCGTGCGGGGGCATCCAGCTTTCATTTGGGTTTCATTTCACCTTATTTCCCCGTGTTTTTTTTGATATAGTAACTGCAAAAAAAGTCACCCCTTTGGGGGGGGAAGAAAACTTCTAGTGCCAACCCTTTGGGGGAAAAGGTGGAATTAGTATGGAAATTAAGAAAGATTTTTAAGGGTTTGGGGGGTAACCTTTTGGGGAAAAAAACCCTTTCCAGTTGTGGAAAATTTTTTGGCCCACTTCAAAGATTAAGGAAATGTGTGGGAAAGTGGGTTGAACTGCAAACCTTTTTGGATGGGAAAAACCCATAACACAGCTATTGCAAAACCCTGTGGGTGACTTTTAAAAGACAATTTTTGTGGCCCTTTTTTTGGGAAAACTTAAAGGGGAAAGGGAGGGGGCAGCCCCTATGGACAGATTTGTTGTGGCAGGAGGTCCCGTGTTCAAGCTGGGTCCCAGTGGCATTAAAAAAAGAAGGGGAAATAAAAACCCGGGAATTTGGACTTGCTACCCCAAGTCCCAATGGAAAGGGGTTGCCCTTCTAAACAATAAATTCCACACTTCCCCTCCTCCCATCCATCAATCAAACATAGATCTTCAATAAAAGGTTTAAATGTCATGTATTCTATTCTTAGTAGAATGTTTAAATTTTTCATGTCTTCAGTTTGTGTGTATTTAAAAATTTAAAAATTTTTTATGTGGTAAAAAAAATTTTTTTCATACTTTGGGGTGTCTTGCAGGGGTTTTAAATTTTTTTTCCCTTATTTTTTTATGGGGAAAAAATTTAAATTTGAAATTTCGAAAAATTTTTGGGCTTACAATGAGCTCTCAGGAACGGATTAATATGTTAAAAGGGGGGTCCAGGGATTCTTCGTCTCAGGAAGGTTTTGAAGTAGAATGACCTTGATAAAAAAGGGGACAGGGAAATAGACTCCATACTAGTTTTAAAAGTAGGTAAAAAAGGGTTTCTGAGGTGGGAGAAAAAATTGGGGAAGAAAGTTGAGAGGCCCGGGGGGGGCAAGGTATAAGAATCAATCCCCGCAACCCTAAATGGCAAACACACAAGCAAGTTAAAAAACAACCACACAATGCAACACAAACACACACATTTATTTAAAATGTGTGGCAAAATTTAAAAAAATAAATAGAGTCGTTTTTAAAAAAAAATTTCAATTTAATTAAATACTACCTACTTCCATATTTGGGGCTATGAAGTGCATGGGTTTTTCATGTCATCTCTGCGGGGTTTTTTGGGGGGGGAGTGTATCTGATCCCGGGGCCACTGCAAAAAAAGGACCCCCTTTTTCAGTTTTTTCCCTTCCCTTTCCCGGGGCTTTGAGAAGCGAAAAAAACCCCCAGTGTTCGGGAGGGGGGGGATGTATCAGAACACAACCCCGTTGTCTAAGGGGAACTTTGCCCAGACTTACCAATGTGGGGGTCCTGTTTAAGCAAACCCGGATGCACTGAGGCCACCCCCCGCTACCGCCCCCCCCTCAGCCCAAAAATCAATCCAGCCCGCTCACTTTTCCCCCGGGTTTGTCCCCCTTTTGAACGATGCTGTGAGCAGAATGCTGAGGGGCTTTTAAAAGCACTGCAAATTTTGCAGATGCTGTTATGGGATAAAAACAAATGACCGGGCAAATGAGGGACAAAAAAACTACACTCATGGACTCTGGGTCACACCCTTTTACAATGACAAATTTCATGCATGACAATTCTGCCAGAACAAGCAAAACCCAAACCAAAATCCCAATTTACTCACAGCTTTTTTGTAATATCTCTCAAGTTTCAACTTCGGGGAGCAACCCCTCTCAAGCCACATTTTCTTGAGAAATTTTCCCCCCTTTCTGTTTAGTCCTTAAAACCCACATCAACCCCCCCCCCCCCCCTATTTGGTTTAAAAAACTTTACCCCGAGCCCAATTTTTGACGAGGCCCTTTTTGCTGGATAAAAAATTTTGGGGTCGGGGGGTGAGGTTGCCGTGGAAAGATAGGGGGGGGGGCACGAAAGCAAGTAAAATGTAACAAATTTTAAAGTGAAAGGTAATAGGCCTTTCCCCGGTAGGTTTTGCAAACAGACCATCATAGGGCCTTTCCTGGGGGGACACTCCCCATCACCCCCTCATTGTCCCAAAAAATGGTCAGGGACACAATTTTGCCTGCGTAGTTCTTTGGGTTAAAAACGCACACACCAAATGGGCCCTGTGATCGGCAAAAGGGCCGGCCTGAAAAAAGGCCAACAACACAGCGTGTGAGAACCCGAGGGGAGGGGCACATGGTGGGTGAGGGGAAAATCCTGGCCTCGCACGCCAAAAGGACCCCCTTCCTCCTCCTGTGGCCCCGCCAGTCATGGGGTGGCTGCCCGGGTGCCGGGGCCAAAAGCCTTGTTTTCCCGGGAGGGGAAAATTGGAGGAAAACTAAAAAGGGTTTTAAAGTTTCGGGGAAAAGAGTCCTGCATGTTTCCAGAGGGCTTTTATTTTTTGGGGAAAACTGCCGTAAAGTATTAAAATGTCGTTCTCAAAAAACAACAAATAAGAGAAAAACTTAAAGATTTGGGTACAAAAATTTCATCAAATTCAATTTTAAAATGAAAAACATATGTAATCAAGCATATTTAAAAATATCTTGGGAGCAATCTTTTCTATGAAAACCCATCCAATAAATTTAGGGTCGAATCAATCAATAAGTTCTACTCTTTTAGTTTTGTTTAGGACTGTGTAAAATAAACCCGGGGCCTTCATAAAAAAAATGGTCAAGCCTGGTGACTATCTAGCTGCCCAGCCCGGGCCCGGGGGTAGTGTGTCACAAATAAAAATACCTGGGGGCTGAGAGGTTGTGTGCACCAGCGTTTC
The DNA here is from genome assembly GCF_026875155.1 of Cherax quadricarinatus. Taxonomy (NCBI): domain Eukaryota; kingdom Metazoa; phylum Arthropoda; class Malacostraca; order Decapoda; family Parastacidae; genus Cherax; species Cherax quadricarinatus. Next base: position 3,014 of record NW_026469113.1, on the reverse strand, counting down.
CCAAAACTGTAGTTTTAGTTTTTTACATTTTTTTTGGTTAAATTAGAAATTTTTGAGTGACCCCGAAGACATTTATTCTGTTATAAGAAAACCCGAAAAGAAAATTTTTCATAAGATAAACGTTGAAAAGGAACCCAAAAAAAAAAAGGCCTGTAATCCCTCGTATCCACGAGTTTGGGATCTTGAAGGGGCTCCTAATCAATGAACATTTTATTTCTGCATATTCTAATGCCCCCGACCCATGAAATAAGTTTGTATATCAGGGGAAATGATGTTCACTTCAACTAAAATTCTTTAGGGAACTCTTCTCTCTGTAAAAAACTGGATGCTGTACAGTGCTTCCATGTACCATTTCTGATGCACTTTTTATTTTGAAAAAAAATCAATGAACGAAGCATCCCCAAAAAAAACAAATTTTGAATTATGTTTTTCATATTTATGTAGGCAGGATTTCATAGTTTATTCCCTACCCCTTTTTTTTTCCAATGTCTATTTAAAAAAAATTTAGTTTTCAAAGCACCCAAAATTTTTGAATTTAGGCAGGCAAAAACCCTTTATGGATATTCGGCTTACAATTTTATGAAATTTTGTTCAATTTCTGGAAAAACTCCCGGATTCAATGTTCCCTTTGGGGCAAATCCCCGAAGTTTTCCCCCGTTGTGGAAATAAACAAAAAGGGTGTTTGGCTTGTTGCATGCAAATCCACCATAGCACTAAAATCTGGGTGATAGGGGGAATAAAAATTTAGGAATTTTTCAGGTTTTTCTCTTAAAAGATAGGGGTCAGTTTAAAATTTCCCTTTTTTGTAACTTTTTCTATAATCGTCCATTTTTTTTCTTAAATTTTAAATTTTCCAATAGCAGAAAGTTTGGGAGCAAGTCTGAAAGACTTGAAGGGAAATAAGGTCGGCCTTTACTAATCCCGCAATCAGTTATCCGGGTTTCCCTCAGTAATCCCGGGGAAAATAATTTGGCCCAGAAAAATTTCAAATTTCATCATAATACTAACTTAAATCGTTCACTGACTTAAAAATTTTTTCATTATTTCTGACTCAGAAATTGGCAGGGTGGGTTGTAATCCATAGCGTGATGAAAAAAGACGGAAAATTTTAGCAGGGAAAAGGTTTTTAATGTAGGTTAAAATAAGTGAATTTTAAACCCAACCAATCTGTAAACCAGCCCAAAATCCTAATCCGGGGACATTCAGGTCCCAAAGATGCCCGGTTTTTTGATGGCCAACCTGTATTTTATTTTAAATTTGGTTTATCTTCAACCGCTGGGAAAATTTTAAACTTTTATTTATATAAAACAATAAAAAAAAATTTTTTTTTTTTGCCAAAAAATTAGTTTTCATGCATTATTTGTGGTATTAATAGCCCAGTGCAAATGCAGACCCCCTCTTCCTCACGTCTGCTTTTTGTTGCATCTCTATGGAAATTTTTCCCGGTAAAAAATCCTCACTTCATATCAAAGTAATCCCTTTTTTATGGGGGCTATGAAAGTAACAATTGGGATTTGCCCCTGTTTTCTTTCTGTTTTTTTTGATAGTTTCCCCTTCATGGTCTCTTGTGACCAATGATTTATTTTTATTCTGACTGTGTTAGATAGGTCACAGGGAGTTCAAAAGTTTTGTTCCTTATTCTTGCATCAATACAGTATTATAGTATTCAGCATCCACAAATTTACATGTGCGAGTTTTTCTAGGCATGCATCCCTCAAGAATACTGGGAGATTACAGTAAGTCTATTCCTACACTTAAGTACTGTACTCTCAAAATTTTTTTTTAAATATAAACTGCATATTTTCATAAACTGCATTTTGTTTGTAAAAATAATAAATAAAATGATACAAATGTTATGACAAATATATTACTTCTACCACTGTTATTTCTGCATAACAATGACAATACTGGACCACTTTAATAATATACAACCAACTATGCACAACTAACTACAATATTACCTGTTAATAACAAATTAAAGAAAATATATAAATACTACACTGTACTGTACAGTGTAAACTGTTATGTCTCAATATTAACCATCACCTACATTATATGATATTCTTAGAATCTACAATACAGTGGTACCCCGAATTTCAGCCATAATTCGTTCCAAAATGCTGTTCGAGTGCCATTACCGAATGAATTTGTTCCCATATGGAATAATATAAAATTAGATTAGTCCGTTTCAGACCCAAAAATACACTTACAAAAGCACTTACAAAGATACACTTACATAACTGTCTGAGTTGGGAGTTGCTCAAAATTCGAGGTACCACTGTATCTGGAAAGAAACTAAACTACTGCAAGTTTATTTTTGTCCAGTCAACATGAATGTAACTAATGTCATGTGGGTTTTAGCAAGAAAAATTATTGCATCCCTTAACCCTTTGACTGTCGCAGGCCCTTTCTGAAACTGTCATTCTATGTCGCAAAATATTCAAAAAAAAAAAAAAAAATTTTTATGAAAATGTTAGGATTATTTTACTGAGTGTTTTAAGCCTAAAAATTTTTTTTTGCCATCAGTACTTACTGAGATATAGAGCCGAAAAGTTGGCAGAAAGTGAGGTGGCGTACGGCAACAGCGGCGACTGCCGCCCCCAGTATTCTTTTATTTACTCTAATTCAAAAGTTTCTTGTATTTCCCAATATTTTTCTTTTCCAAGTAACTTATGTGGCCTATGAGACCAATATAAGGTGCATTGCTCAAATATACACTCATTGTTTACAACACAATAACTGAACAAACTTTATCACTATTAGTTTGTGTATAAAATTTGTTTACACAAACAAACAATACAAAACAATGTTTATTACTATTGTTCCATAATATATATACATATGTACAGTCACTGAACACATTCCTAGAACTGCTGCAGCTTGTGGAACTCTTTGAACATGGGTATATGCAGAGTGGTACTTGACACCCCCCACATAAAATGGTGTTCTGCGTGTTTGTGGGCGTTTTGTGGTACGTGTACATACATAACACTTTCTGAGATTTTTTTGGGCCT
>NW_026469112.1:0-12185 GCF_026875155.1 Cherax quadricarinatus | reverse complement strand
CTGTGTGGTGTCACGTGGAAAGGGTTACACTGTGTGGTTACACTGTGGAAGTGTTACACTGTGTGGTGTAACTGTGGAAGTGTTACACTGTGTGGTTACACTGGAAGTGTTACACTGTGGGGGTGTACACTGTGGAAATGTACACTGTGTGTACACTGTGGAAGTGTACACTGTGTGGTGTACACTGTGGGTGGTAGTGCACACTGTGTGTGGTGTGTACACTGTGTGTGGTTGTGTACATGTGTGGTAATGTAAACTGTGTGGTAGTGTACACTGTTTTGGAGGTAGTGTACACTGTGTGAGGTAGTGTAAAATGTTTTACTCACCTAGTTGTGGCTGCAGGGGTTGCATCACAGTTCCTGGCCCTGCCTCTTCATGGTCACTACTATGTCACTCTTCCTGTTCCATGAACTTTATCTTTCCCTCTTCTTAAAGCTATGTATGGATCCTGCCTCCACTACATCACTTCCCAGACTATTCCCACTTCCTGACAACTCTGGGGACTGAGAAATACTTCCAAAACATCCCTTTTGATTAATCAAATCTTCAGCTTCCAAAACTGTGACCTGTTGTTGCTTGTGTCCCATCTTTGGAAAACCCTGTCTCCTGTCCACCTTGTCGATTCTTTTCAGTATTTTATATGTCGTTTTTATATCCCCCCTCTCCTGTCCTTCAGTGTCGTCAGGTCAATTTCCCTTAACTCCTCATAGGACATGCCCTTAGCTCCAGTACTAGTCTTGTTGCAAACCTTTCCCACTTTCTATAGTTTATGTGCTTGGGCCCTAGGTGTGGGTTCCAAATGGTGCTGCATACCCCAATATGGGCCTAATGTACACAAAGTACAGAGTCCTGAATGATTCATTATTAAGATGTCGTAATGCTGGTTCTTAGGTTTGCTAGGTGCCCCGTATGCTGCCAGCAGTTACTTGGTTGGGTGTGCGCCTCAGGAGGGTGTGCTCGGTGTTATACTCACCCAGGGTCCTTTTCCTTGAGTGGGATTTAGTCTCTAGCCAAACTAGATGAACTCCATCTGCGGTCTTCTTTGGCCTTTGCACTTGGTGGGGTTGAACTCCAGGAGCAGTTGCTGGACCAGCCTGCAGCCTGTTTCATACCTTGGTAGTTCTGCCTGGTCCTCGTCTGATTGAGTTCTTCTCATCAACTTCACATCGTCTGCAAACAGGGACACTTCAGAGTCTATTCTACGTCATGTTGTTGGCAAATACCAGAAACAGCACTAGTCCTAAGACTGACCCCTGTGGCACCCCGCTCGTTTACAGGTTTCCCACTCTGACACCTGCCATGTACCATGACTCACTGTTGTCTTCCGTCAGGTTTTCCTGATCCACTGTAGTGCCTTCCCTGTTATCCCCGCCTGTCCTCCAGCTTTTGCAGTAATCTGCTGTGTGGAACTGTGTCAAATGCCTTTTTACAGTCCAAAAAAAATGCAATCTACCCACCCCTCTCTTTTTGTCTTATGCTGTCACCCTGTCATAGAAAATCCAGAGGTTTGTGACACAGGATTTCCCATTCCTGAACGTTTTGTGACTGTCATGATAGGCTCGTTCCTTTCTAGGTGCTCCACCACTCTTCTCCTGACAAACTTCTCCATGACTTTGCATAATATGCATGTTACTGACAATTTGGTCTATAGTTTAATGCTTCGTGTCTGTCTCCTTTCTTAAAAATTGGGACTACATTTGCTGTCTTCCATACCTCAGGTAGTTACCCTGTTTCAGTAGAAGTGTTGGAGTTTGTTGTTGGGGGTGCACATAGCACCTCTGTTCCCTCTCTCAGGACCCACGGAGATATGTTATCCAGGCCCATCGCCTTTGAGGTATCTAGCTCACTTAGCAGCCTCTTCACTTCTTCCTCGGTTGTATGTACTGTGTCCAACACTTAATGGTGAGGTAGTATACCACTGTTGGAGTGTACACTGCATGGTAGTGTAGACTGTGTGCAGTAGTGTATACTATATGTGGTAGTGTACATTGTGTGTGGTAGTGTAGACTGTGTGGTAGTATACACTGGGTGTGGTAGTATACACTGGGTGTGGTAGTATACACTGGGTGTGGTAGTGTACACTGTGTGTGGTAGTGTACACTGTGTGGTAGTAGGTATGGTAATATACACTGTGTGGTAGAGTACACTATGTGTGTGGTATTTCACACTATGTGTGTGATAGTGTACGTTGTCTGTGGTAGTATACACTATGTGTGGTAGTGTACACTGTGTAGTAGTGGTGTGGTAGTGTACACTGTGTAGTAGTGGTGTGGTAGTGTACACTGTGTAGTAGTGGTGTGGTAGTGTACACTGTGTAGTAGTGGTGTGGTAGTGTACACTGTGTAGTAGTGGTGTGGTAGTGTACACTGTGTAGTATTTGGGGTAGTGTACACTGTGTATAGTGTGTGGTTGTACACGTGTAGTGTGGTGTGTTTATGTCACTGTACCACCTATTGTACTCACTATTTGGGTTGCAGGGTTCGTTCTTAGCCTGGCCCCCTCTCATGGTGCTATGGGCCCTCTCTCTCCCCGCTCCATGAGCTTTATCAAACCTCGTCTTAAAACTGTGTATGGTTCCTGCCTCCACTACGTCATTTTCTAGGCTATTCCACTGCCTTACAACTCTATGACTGAAGAAATACAGTGGACCCCCGGTTAACGAACCTTTTTCATTCCAGTAGTATGTTCAGGTGCCAGTACTAAGATAAGATAAGATTTCGTTCGGATTTTTAACCCCGGAGGGTTAGCCACCCAGGATAAACCCAAGAAAGTCAGTGCATCATCGAGGACTGTCTAACTTATTTCCATTGGGGTCCTTAATCTTGTCCCCCAGGATGTGACCACACCAGTCGACTAACACCAGGTACCTATTTGCTGCTAGGTGAACAGGACAACAGGTGTAAGGAAACGTGTCGAAATGTTTCCACCCGCCGGGAATCGAACCCGGGCCCTCCGTGTGTGAAGCGGGAGCTTTAGCCCCCAGGCCACCGAATTTTTTCCATAAGGAATATTGTGAAGTAGATTAGTCCATTTCAGACCCCCAAACATACACGTACAAACGCACTTACATAAATACACTTAATAATTGGTCGCATTTGGAGGTGATCGTTAAGCGGGGGTTTCCCCTGTACTTCCTAATATCTCTCTGACTCATTTGTGTCTTCAACTTCCAATTGTGGCCTCTTGTTTCTGTGTCCCCCCTGGAACATCCTGTCTTTGTCCACCTTGTCTATTCCACACAGTATTTTATATGTTGTTATCAAAGTCTCCCTGACCCTCCTGTCCTCCAGTGTCGTCAGGCCGATTTCCCTTAATCTTTCTTCATAGGACATTCCCCCTTTGCTCTGGAACTAACCTTGTTGCAAACCTTTGTACTTTCTCTAGTTTTTGACGTGCTTTATCAAGTGCGGGTTCCAAACAGGTGCTGCATACTCCAGTATGGGCCTGACATACACGGTGTACAGTGTCTTGAACGATTCCTTACTAAGGTATCGGAATGCTGTTCTCAGGTTTCCAGGCGCCCATATGCTGCAGCAGTTATCTGGTTGATGTGTGCTTCCGGAGACATGCTCGGTGTTATTACTCACCCCAAGATCTTTCTCCTTGAGTGAGGTTTGCAGTCTTTGGCCACCTAGCCTATACTCGGTCTGTGGTCTTCTGTGCCCTTCCCCTATCTTCATGACTTTGCATTTGGCAGGATTAAATTCGAGAAGCCATTTGCTGGACCAGGTGTCCAGTCTGTCCAGGTCTCTTTGAAGTCCTGCCTGGTCCTCATCAGATTTAATTCTCCTCATTAACTTCACGTCATCTGCAAACAGGGACACTTCTGAGTCTAACCCTTCCATCATGTCGTTCACATATACCAAAAATAGCACTGGTCCTAGGACCGACCCCTGTGGGACCCCGCTCGTCACAGGTGCCCACTGTGATACATCATTACGTACCATGACTCGTTGTTGTCTCCCTGTCGGTATTCTTGATCCATTGCAGTGCCCTTCCTGTTATATGCGCCTGATGCTCTAGCTTCTGCACTAATCTCTTGTGAGGAACTGTGTCAAAGGCCTTCTTGCAGTCCAAGAAGATGCAATCAACCCACCCCTCTCTCTCGTGTCTTACTTCTGTTATTTTATCATAAAACTCCAGAAGGTTTGTGACACAGGATTTGCCTTCCATGAATCCGTGCTGGTTGGCATTTATACTCTTGTTCCGTTCCAGGTGCTCCACCACTCTCCTGATAATCTTCTCCATAATTTTGCATACTATACACGTCAATGACACAGGTCTATAGTTTAGTGCCTCTTTTCTGTCTCCTTTTTAAAAATGGGAACTACATTTGCCATCTTCCATACCTCAGGTAGTTGCCCAGTTTCCAGGGACATGTTGAAGATTGTGGTAAGTGGCACGCACAACATATCTGCTCCCTCTCTAAGGACCCACGGAGAGATGTTGTCCGGTCCCATTGCCTTTGAGGTATCGATGTCCCTTAGCAGTTTCTTCACCTCCTCCTATCTGTATGTATGTCGTCCAACACTTGTTGGTGTATTCCTTGCTGGTGTCCCCATCTGGTCTGTCCCCCCAGAGTCCTTCCTGTCTCTACTGTAAATACTTCCTTAAATCTCGTGTTGAGCTCCTCACATACCTCTTGATCGTTTCTTGTGAGTTCTCCACCTTCTTTCCTCAGCCTTATCACCTGGTCCTTGACTGTTGTCTTCCTCCTAATGTGGCTATACAGCAGTTTCGGGTCAGATTTGACTTTCGATGCTATGTCGTTTTCATACTGTCACTGGGCCTCCCTCCTTATCTGTGCATACTCGTTTCTGGTCTTCTACTAATCTCCTTGTTTTCCTGGGTCCTATGCCTCCTGTACCTTTTTCCATTCTCTGTTGCACTTAGTTTTTGCCTCCTACACCTTCGGGTAAACCAAGGACTCGTTTTGGTCTTCCTATTATTTCTGTTTCCCTTGGGAACAAAACTTTCCTCTGCCTCCTTGCACTTTGTTGCCACATATTCCATCATCTCGTTTACTGATTTTCCTACCATTTCTCTGTCCCACTGAACCTCCTGCAGGAAGTTTCTCATACCTGTGTAGTCCCCCTTTTATAGTTTGGCCTGACCCTTCAGTCCTGTTACCTTCTCCACTTGTAACTCTACTATATAATCAAAACTCAGAACCACATGATCGCTAGCTCCAAGGGGCCTCTCGTAAGTGATGTCCTCAATGTCCGAACTGCTCAGGGTGAATACAAGATCCAGTGTGGTGTGGTAGTGTACACTGTGTAGTAGTGGTGTGGTAGTGTGACACTGTGTAGTAGTGGTGTGGTAGTGTACACTGTGTAGTAGTGGTGTGGTAGTGTACACAATGTGTGGTAGAGTACACTGTGGTAGTGTACACTGTGTGTGGTAATGTACAATGTGTGGTAATGCGCAGTGTGTGTGTGGTAGTCTACAATATGTTGGCAGTGTACACTGTGTGGTAGTGTACAATATTTGCGTGGTAGCATACACTGTGCGGTAGTGCACACTATGTGTGGTAGCATACACTGTGTAGTAGTGTACACAGTGTGTTGTAGTGTATACTGTGTAGTAGTGTACACAGTGTGTGTGGTAGTGTACACTGTGTGGTAGTGTACACTATGTGTGGTAGTGTACACTGTGTGGTAGTGTACACTATGTGTGTAGTGTACACTGTGTGGTAGTGTACACTATGTGTGGTAGTGTACACTGTGTGGTAGTGTACACTATGTGTGGTAGTGTACACTGTGTGGTAGTGTAATCTATGTGTGGTAGTGTACACTGTGTGGTAGTGTACACTATGGGTTTGGTAGTGTACACTGTGTGGTAGTGTACACTGTGTGGTAGTGTACACTATGTGTGGTAGTGTACACTGTTGTGGTAGTGTACACTATGTGTGGTAGTGTACACTATGTGTGTAGTGTACACTGTGTGGTAGTGTACACTATGTGTGGTAGTGTACACTGTGTGGTAGTGTACACTATGTGTGGTAGTGTACAATGTGTGGTAGTGTACACTATGTGTGGTAGTGTACACTGTGTGGTAGTGTACACTATGTGTGGTAGTGTACACTGTGTGGTAGTGTACACTATGTGTGGTAGTGTACACTGTGTGGTAGTGTACACTATGTGTGGTAGTGTACACTGTGTGGTAGTGTACACTATGGTGGTAGTGACCTGTGTGGTAGTGTACACTTGTGTGGTAGTGTACACTGTGTGGTAGTTTACACTATGTGTGTTAGTGTAACACTGTGTGGTAGTGTACACTATGTGTGTAGTGTACACTGTGTGGTTAGTGTACACTATGTGGGTAGTGTACACTGTGGGTGGTAGTGTACACTATGTGTGGTAGTGTACACTGTGTGGTAGTGTTAACTGTTGGTATTACACAATGTGTGGTAGTGTACACTGTGTGGTAGTGTACACCATGTGTGTGTTAGTGTACACTGGGTGTGTTAGTGTACACAGTGTGTGTGGTAATGTACACTATTTGTGTGGTAGTGTACACTGTGTGTGTAATGTACACATTTATGTGGTAATGTACACTGTGTGTGTTAATGTACACCATTTTGTGGTAGTGTTACACTGTGTGTGTTAATGTCACCATTGTGTGTTAGTGTCACTGTGTGGTAATGTACACTGTGTGTGTGTTAGTGTACAGTGTGTGGTAGTATGTGCAAGTGTGTGGCAGCATACACTGTATGTGGTAGTATACACTGTATGTGTAGTGTACAATGGGTGTGGTAGTGTACTATTGAGTGTCACTGTGGTAGTGTACATGCATGTGGTAGTGTACACTGTGGTGTATGTACTGTAGTGGTAGATACACTGTGGTAGTGCGTGTACACTGTATGTGGTAGTATACACTGTGGTAGTGTAGTGTACACTGTATGTGGTAGTATACACTGTGGTAGTGTAGTGTACACTGTTATGTGGTAGTGTACACTGTGGTAGTGTAACATGTATGTGGTAGCATACACTGTGGTAGTGTACACTGTATGTGGTAGCATACACTGTGGTAGTGTACACTGTATGTGGTAGCATACACTGTGGTAGTGTACACTGTATGTGGTAGCATACACTGTGGTAGTGTACACTTTGTGTGGTAGTGTACACTGTATGTGGTTAGTGTACACTGTGTGTGGTAGTGTACACTGTGTGTGGTAGCATACACTGTGGTAGTGTACACTGTGTGTGGTAGTGTACACTGTATGTGGTACCATACACTGTGGTAGTGTTACACTTGTGTGTGGTAGTGTACACTGTATGTGATAGTGTACACTGTGTGTGATACTGTGTGACACATCCATGTATCATACATACCTCACAGTAGCTGTACACATGCCTATACAAACTTTAACTACAGTAGTCCCCTGTATCTACGGGAGACACCTTCAAACCCACCGAGGCCCGAAAACTGCGAAAACCGTGGACAGTAGCGAACCATTACATAGAACTAGTTTTTCATTTATGTAAACACCCACTGTGAAGTTCACTTGATAAATTGTGTACAGTAAGTGGAGAATTAGCACTTTTTCACCGACAGGAAGAATTTAATGGCTTCTCTTAGGCTTTGAAAAAATCATACCATCATTACTGTTGTGCTTTGGTGTCATTATTAAGCAAAATTAAGGCTAATTTTCAAGCCACAGTAAATACTGAATAACTGAGACTGCAGATACAGGGGTTCTACTGTATACATGTTAGGAATGTAGAGTATGAAGTATACATACAACCATATATAAATTTGAAATAGAATTTGAAGGAATATTTTGAGAGAAAAAATAATAGTAATAATAGTAATAATAGTAATATAATAATAATAATAATAATAATAATAATAATAATAATAATAATAATAATAATAATAATAATAATAATAATAATAGTAATTATAGTATTGCCAGTGTTTCAACTTACAGGCAACTAGTTTTGTTGGTGTTTCAGTTAAACTTGTGTTGCTGGTGTTTCAGCTTACAAGCAACTTGTTGGTGTTTCAATTAAACTTGTGTTGCTGGTGTTTCAACTTACAAGCAACTTATGAAGGCACAAATGACTCAAAGTCTGAGTGTAAAACAACACAAAGTCTGATCATACACAACACAAATTCTCAACATATATAACACAAATTCTCAATGAATACAATACAAATTCTCAATGTACACAGCACAAATTCTATATGTACCACAACAACACAAATACAAAGAATACAAAAGAAACACTGTCTGCTTATCAATTCAAGGCTCTTCTTCAAAACCACTTACTCACAACTACATAAATACTGAATAAACTGTATCTCATGAATGTATAACCTGTGACCCTATCAAACTATCTTTTTTAATTACATTACCTAATAAAATACTCCATTCTTCTTCATTCTCATGAACGCACAGCTACTCTTCTAATGACCATATGACCTGTTTCTGCACCACAAATCTTTGATCTTATTCAATTTGATAGGATTAATAAATTGTATGACTTCATTTAGTATATTAATAATTTTGTTATATTATAAATTTTTATGCTACAGATCTTTTTAGACTATAATGCTTCTCAATTGAAATGTTCAAATTTCATTGTTTAAAAATACTCATTAGTACTTCATGTTGTAATTTATCTAATTTTAGTTTTACCACTGAATATATCAATGCTTAGTTAATCTTAAGTTAATTTTAAGCCTGCCCAGAATGCTCTGCATACAAGGGCTTTTGGCATGTAAACCCATGTAACTCCTGCACATGTAATCCCTTGCACTACTATGTATCATGTTCAAATCAAAATTATTATTATTATTATTGTTATTATTATAAATTCTCAATGTACACAACACTTATTCTCAACTTACACAAAAACAAATTCTCAACGTACACAATACAAAGTCAGAACACACAACCCGAGCCAAGTTCTATATTTTAATCATCTAACTATAACAACTTACTATAATAGCTATAAAATATAGTAGTAGCCTCCACATAACTTCAAAAATTTCTAATGGTATATTCAGACATTAAAAAAAAATTAATCAAATTTAATAATAAATTGGCTAATTTATTTTCTAAGATACTTTGAAAATCAATGTCAAAAGAATAGAGCTTAAATTGCTTAGAATAGAGATCAAGTTGCTTAGAATAGAGTTTAATTACTTAGATCTTGATTACTTATAACTTAAGTTGCTTAGAATACATCTTGAGTGGGTTACAAAAGATCTTGGTTACTTAGAATAGGTCTTGATTACCTAAAAATATTTTTTAATGTGCTTAGATCTAACGTTACTTAATACATCTAACTACTTAGAATTCAGAAATTCAGAGGAAAGATAGACTAGATTTTTTAAATAGAATAGGTCAATGGTTTATAAAATACTTGCTGACCTTTACTGGTTTTTTAGAAACAGAATCATCAGCTCTTAGAAATAAGAGTAGTGACAGAAAGAAACAGACTGAGATTTATGTTTGTATGATAATGTATGTTAAGAAACACTGATAACATTAATATATGGGGAAATAATATCTGATTGGAGAAATAAAGGGACAAAAAAAGAAGGCTGGACCTTCATGTGTTTATGCACATGTTTGGAGAAACCATGCCCTCTGAAGAACACATGTTTACATCAACACACAATGAATTCTACAGTGAAACCTCAACATTTTTGACAAAAACAAGAATTGAGAAAAAAAATATATATATTTGGCATTTCTGGAATCCTAGGAATGTAACTGGTTTCTCCCATATGTTTTTTCACTTCACTTTACACAATTTTCTAATCAGATGCTGATTTTGTTGGAACGTAATTACCACATCAATGTAAATACAGTCTTGAATGAGGGAATGATAGTAGCCTCTCATCTAACTGGACGTTAGTTCAGTAGGAACATAACTACCATGTCAACTTGACTAGGGTTTTTGCCTGAGGGGGCCGCTAGTGGCCCTCTTCTTCAAGATGGTAGTTACGTACCAGCAGGTAATTAAAGGCTGTGTAAAATGAACTAAAGAAAAAAGGGAAAAACGGGTTTAAGTTTCATACACCCCAAAAAATCCCCAATTTTTCTTATTTGTCAAAATTTTTTTTTTTTTGAAAACTTACATTGTACCAGACCATGTAAACCCCTGTGTATCTTCTTTTTTTTTAGTGAGACAAAAATGTTCATTAGTACTTATTTCCCTTTGGGGGTTCTGTAAATTCTCTAGGGCCCCCCAACAGTACTAACACCGAGGTACCTATTTACCTCGGGAACAGTGTAGGACGCAGCGGTTTAGGTGATTTGTCCAATGCTTTTACTATCCGGGGGTCGAACCCGGGTACCTCGTGTGTGGTGGGTGCACAAGCACCCAGATATGCCCAATGGAAGGAGACCCCAGAAGTCCCTTTTTTGCCAATGGTTTAGAAATAATAATAAAAATTAAATAATAATTCCCCATATTTCTGTATCCCTTTACCCCTTTAAATTAAAAAAAAGACAAAAAAAATGATCAAACGCAAGAAAATATTTGTAAAAAAATACAGAATGGTATTCACAAAAACTTTTTAAAACATTGTGTGAATTTTAGGGGTTTGTTTGGGGTTTTTAAAGCCTACTTCTAATAAAGGTTAATGAAGTTTTAGTCTATACATGGTCATTGAGACTGGCGTTTGGGTTTTAGGGGGGTTTTAAAGTCATCTACGCATGAAGGTCATAAGAGGGTTTGGTTGATGTGTTAGGTTTTCAAGTCTATCTACTACACAAGGGTATTAAGGATGATGCGCCTTTTCACCCCCCATAAAAAATTACTTTAATACCTAAAATCATGATTAATGTAACTACATGTATGTGTATATACACAAAGATATACACCTCTAATTAATATCTTTTTTACAAGTACATGACAAGGTATACAGGCCTTCTGAATAATCATATAGAAAGCCCTTTTTGCAGAGCTTTTTGGGGCAAATTGGGTCATGTCCCAGGATGCAACCCACCCGTCAACTAACCTTTTGTCCCCATTTTACTGAGGGGGAAACACGAAACAGGGGTCAAAAAACAAGCCAATGTTTCTTTCCCTGGCTGGGAATTGAATCACCATGTGAACGAGAGCTTTGCCCCAGGCCACCAGAGCCCCTGGGGGCCTTGTGTAATATAATATTATACGCAGAGGTGAATGGAGGAGGTGAATGTATTAGATATTTGGGAGTGGACGTGTCAGCGGATGGGGCTATGAAAGATGAGGGGAATCACAGAATGGGCGAGGGGGGAAAAAGGGGGTGGTGCATTAGGGTCTGTGGAGACAAAAACTTTGCCTTGGGGGGCAAAAAGGGGAATGTAGGATATGTTTTCCAAAGCTCTTTTATTTGGGGTGAAGCTGGGTTGAAAGTTTAGCGAGGGGAAGGGGGAGGGAGTGGAGATGTCATGTCGGGGAATTTATGTGAATATAATGCAGAGAAAATTTGTGTTTGGAAGTTTTGGGGGAGGTGCGGGTTTTCCAAAAAATGTTGTCAGAGGCTGGGAAAGGGGTTTTGGGGGTTTGGGGCATTAGAGGAAAAGGGCAAAACAAATGATTTAAGAGTGTTTTAGTCTGTAGTGGAAGGAAGGCGGGGTAGGGGGTCGGCCTAGGAAAAAGGTTGGGGAGAGAGGGGGTAAAGGGGTTTTTTGGGGCAAGGGGCTTGGACTTTCAGCAGGCAGCTGAGGGGTTTTATAGGATGAAGGAGACAAATGGTTTTTAATACTTGACGTGCTGTTTGGAGTGTGAGCAAAGTAAATTTATGAAGGGGTTCAGGGAAACCGGCAGGCCGGGACTTGACCCCGGAGATGGAAGACAGTGCCTGCACTCTGAAGGGGGGGTTAAAGTTGCAGTTTAAAAAATGTAGTGTAAAGCCCCTTTGGGGAAGACAGTGTGGAGTGAATGAGGTGAAAGTTTTTCTTTTTTGGGGGCCCCCCTGCTTGTGGGGCGGCCGTGGATAATAAAAAATAATATATTATATGTGGCCTAGTTATTTATTTATAATACATTTCAGTCCCTATTAGATCTAAACCCTTCAAAAAAACAAACATTCTCAGTATTTTATTTTAACATAAGTGCTAACCCCTCAGGTTTCAGGTACGTATACATATATAGATGAGTACAAGCTGTCGTGTATTTTCCGAGATATACATCTCTTGGGATACATCATTAAAATATAAACACTTCAATCTACATTAA
>NW_026469111.1:0-12034 GCF_026875155.1 Cherax quadricarinatus | reverse complement strand
GACAAGAAATGAAAAAAAGCTAGGCTAAAAATGTTCAAAGCTTTTGGGCTACAACCCCAACTATGGTGCTAATGTGAAAATCGTGGAAAATGTGTAATGCCTATGTTAGGCCCTTAATTGTTATCTGCTCCAGTTGTTTAGCTAGAAAAAGTTTCTCCGACCCTTGGAGTTAATGAAAAATGAAGCTCTAGGATTTATTCTTGGCTGTCCAGATTACAAAAGTTTTAACATGAGGAAGGGTTGGTATTTCTAGTATCGTGATGGTTTGTTGAAATTAACACTGTATCGGTTTAAATTTTGAGAATCAAACCCGACACTGTACAGTGAATCTTCCCAAGTGTCTAGAGGTAAATCAAAGATCTAAATGGTTTGGGGAAAAACTTTTGCAATTGATTAAGTTTTATAACTGCAGAACTGTATCATGTAGGCAACAGGCATTTCACCCCTCCTGGAAAGATTTTTCTTTTAAATATCACTTCCCTAAAAGTCCCCCCCCAAAAAAGCCATTGCTGTAACCCCTTCCTTAAATCCTTGTTAGAGCAACTGCCAAGAAGAAATTTCTCACCTAGTGGTAGTAACAAGTTTTCAAAATTTAAATTCACTGATGGATTAAACAGGATTCTTCTGGCAGGCTGCATTGTCTTGTTGCCACCTCCCTAGTTAAGAACGATAAAAAATTTTGTTGAGTTAGGCAAAGAATTAAAAAAATGGGCGTTACACTGCAAATAAATTGTTTGCAATCCTAATGGGCTAAAGCAAAACCTTTTGACATGAGCTTGATTATCATTTTATGACTATGTCATTTTGAAGGCTCTTGGGTCTTAATGATCCAACAACATGCTCATTGGGAAGCCAGGATAGATACTAAAAAAATTGGGGGAAAAAGGGAAATTTAAATGTAAAATTTTGCTATGGATCCCACCCAAAATTTGGGATTACCCCTTTCTGAAAAAAGTGATAGTTAGCAAGAAGAGTATCGGAAGGAGAATGAGAATATAATTTGGATAACTGTGTCTAGATGGGAAAAATATTAGGAGAGAAGTAAAAATAAAAATGATTGTTATAGGAATGCAGTTAAAAGTCTGAGTAGATCTATAACCCACTTGATACCTTTGAAGTAGATAAGTTGTTATGGGGCAACCCCTTTCAATGTGAACAGATTGCTGTGTTGTAGTGGCCCGGGTTAGGGTTGGGTTTCAGTACTTCTGGAGTTTGGGAGACACACAGTGATGATAAAACTAAATGTAAAATTTTGTGATCAGGCTATGGTACTCTCTTTAACACTTTGTGCTTAATTGTCCCTTTTTGAGGAATACGAGACGACAGTATAATAACCCATGTGAATTAAAAATTTTCTTATTAATGAAAATAAGATACCAGATATACTAGAATTTCCTAAATTTGTTAAACGATAAGGAACTATGATATGTAGATATAAAACATATGTATTCTGTTAACCCTTTGGGGCTAGTTCCTAGGCCTTTTGTGTATCCATTGTTCGCGCTACCCCCCCACAGGATGGATATGGGGTGCACAATAAAATAGCCCCTTCGGAGGGAAAAAACTAAATTTAAACTCTGAAACAAAGTCCCAAGAGGTCTACTAATGGAAGTGCATTAGGAGTCAGGTAAGGATAATACTATGTATTGAATTTATTATGTCGTTTGTTATTTGTAATTTTTTATTTTGCGGAAAATTGAATATCTCCCCGGACTTTTTAATGGAAACCAAAATCGTTAAACTATCCATTTTACGTTGATTATTGCGTCACTTGAAAAAGAATTTTATGACCTGCATCTATATGTAACACGAATCTTTGATATGTGTGTCTACAAGAGTGCAGGGTCCTGAAAAATTCCCAACCCCTAAATTGCCATCGTTTGTTGCATATAACCTCAAATCTTACTAATTCGTGTGTTCTGTATATTAAAAAATTAACTTCCCCATCAACTTCTATGCACTAATGAAATCAAGAGGGGCTACAGTATCATGGTGTTAGGATTTATTTGGGATCTCTGTCTCAACATAATTTAATTGTACGCTCCTGCTTGATAAGTTCTTATTACTTGGAGTCGACTTGTGCTCAGTTGAACCTCTTCATTATTGGTGATTATAGGCAAGACACAAAAGATTGGAAACTCTCAGTTGGTTATCGTAATGGCAAATCGACTTGTTGTCTCTAAACTGTCATGGATAATGTGCAAAATTTAGGTGAACTTGAACCACACAAAAATTTGTTGAAGGTGTCCTTGATCTTGTGCTGGGCTTCTACATTACCTCTGCCAGCTGTGAGTCTTCCATTGAACTGATATAGCGTCTTCTGATCATTTCCCAAGGCTAACCTATCTTAGATATAGTAATACTATCCTCCCTGGTGGGATATTCAAACGGAAACACTCGTAAGGTTTCCCCTGATCAACATGATGACTTTGCCCCCGTTTTTTATAAATCTTGCGACATGTGACTGACTGTTTAATCTAAGAGTGTACTCTTTCGATACTTTAACAATGACTTGTGAGCTGTATTCAGAACTTCTTAGAGCCGCCTCTGAAGATCCTAATACTCTAATCCAAAAAATGACTTCCATATCTAATCATAAGTTCCCGATTAACAAAACCATACCTATTTACAATGATTCTAAATTTCGAACATTGAAGTAATGCTCGCAGACTAGGCTAGCCCTATAGAATCCATCGTACCCCTGAAAATGCTGAACCTCTTCCAAAACTGCCCTTGCTGCTGCCAGAGAGCGTATGGACAGAGTGCGGAAACAGATGGAAAATTTGTCAATGGTTTCAATGCTCACACCCAATTAGACGGCATGGAGTGGAACATAAATAGGAATTAGTGAACAGACTGAGGCAGATCGCGCACACTAATCCCATGATAGGGCGAATGAGTTGTGCTTGGGCTGATACATCTAGCTATGACAGTCTTCCCCAGTACCACACAGGTGGTTTTAATGGACAAATATGATGCAGGGAGAAGACTTATTTGCTTTATGCTCAGCCAAGCAGGTGACTGCAACATTCCTTTCACTAATTATGAACTTGATGCAGCACTAAATAAAGGCAACTCCACATCGCCTGGTGAGGCAAGGTATACTTACAACATATCAGAATTGCTCCTGTGTCGAGTACCAGGTAATCCTTTACTTGATTTATTTAAAACATGATGTTATGTAACGGGGGAGCTCCCTAAATCATGGACCAATAGCCTCATTATTCCCCATTCGAAGCCCAATCAACAAAAATCATTTCGCACAATAATCCACTTACTAGATGCTTGTGTTTATAAAGATTCGAAAGGATGATTCTTAATTTGTCTTATGCCACCAAGAATTAGTAATTTTCATGTATCCCCGGTTGCTTGGCTTCATGAATCGGAAGGAGTGTGCATCATTGCATAGCAACTTTCTCACTCTGCACACTGACAGCTCATACACTACCTTCCTTGACCTTATATCCGCTTTTGATTGTAGCCAACCGACTATGTAATTCATTAGTGAACTTGCCAGAATGGCATGGTGGCACGGACTGGCTTTTACGGTGGGATTAAAGGTTTCCTGTCAACAGAAAGACGTCTTGTGTTGTTCCACAGGACATAGAAGTGTAACTAAAGATTTTGAATTAGGAACCACAGGGAGGAGTGCTGTAGACCCACCCTTTTCAACATTTTGATTAATGCCTTACTTAATGCCATGCCTACGCCAGCCCCATCATTATATGGTTAGTTATGCTGATGACATAATGATTCACCACAACGGATTCTCTTACACCCAAAACATTCTTAATCATGTACTAGCATCGTTCGTCAGGACTGGGATTAATAAACTTCAGGGGTTAAAACAAAGATACTCAACAGGCGTCCTCCTCGGCGAGAGGCACAGTTTCGTCAGATACAGTTGCATGATCCAGTCTCTCTAGAATATGTAGCAGATACAGGTATCTAGCTTTGAGGTTCCACTATTTGGACCGGTTGTAACGAGGACTTTGTCGCCAATACAAGAAAGGCTGAGAGGCCACTTAGAGTTGTGGGCAGGTTTTCATCCCTGGTATGGTGCTAATGTTAAAAATTGGGAAAAATTGATGTTTATTTCTTATTTTAGATCATTGGTTGATTATGCGGCGCCCCTACTTGCACTCGTGGTTCTGACTGGAAGCTGGGAGGGCTGGAAAAAAAACTGACAAAAACGAAGCAATGGGATCATCCTAGGATGCCTCTACTGCCTAAATTTTAAATATGCGGAATGAACTTTAATAATTCCAAGCATTAGAGATCGTGTTACTGAAAGAAAATATCCTAATTGGGGTCAATATGCTTAGGCTAGCCCATTCTAACCCCTGCACAGATGCCCCCCTTCCAAACCTTTCTCAGCACTGGTGAAATTCTTCCAGTTGGATCGGAAAAAACTGGAACCTGACCCTCCGCATGACAGCTTACATTTCTATATAAAGTTAGACACGAGACATTTCCTGACCGCCATGGATATACCCCATTCCACACTATCATTCTCCATTTCCCCTTAAAACCTCTTCTTAAGTCACAACCAAAGTTCCTCTTGAAGCCAAACATGAGCCTTAAGCTTGTACTGATAATAGTGCACAGAAAACTCTTTCCACAAATTATTTACGTTGATGGTTCTGTTAACCAGCCAACTGTGTGAAGTATGGTTAGTGCTGCTGTTGTCACACACAGGGATGGCTCACTTTTAAAAAAACTGAGCATGAATCATTAACTGGGCCTCTACCCTTCAAACGGAAAACTGTTTGCCATACCCCTTGCATTCAAATGTGCCCATGTTTTAAAGGTTTACACTTTAAATTTTAACTGATTCTCTGTCACATAAATGCTCTCAACTCTTTTAAATATAAAATTTGGCTTTCTTTTGTCAGAGCCAGACATTGGTTATGTTGATTGTGGAAGTGGGTCATAGTGCACATGCTGTGGATTCCATTCACATTTGGGCTTTAGATGCATATAAAAAGATAAATTGGCTAAGCGTATGCTTTTAAAGAGGGGGTAGATTAAAATTGGTTGTCAGTTTGCAGTTTTAGAAAAAATAATACAAAAGAACTTCAAATGAATTTATTGACTTAAGACTGGGGATTGCACAAGTCATCCTCTTCATCATTCCCTCAGCAGGAGGACCACAGTTATGGTGCATCCCCAAAAAGGTAACAGACTCTTGGATGTCAACTGCCCAGCTCCCGGCCGGGGTTACAAGTTTTCTTTGGGAGGTTAAATCACACCCCCAAAGTAACCAAAAGAAATGTAAAATTTTCCCCGATGGGGCTATTGTCAACCTTGCTTTATGTACTGGAGTGCGTCACACCTTGCGTCTTTTTGTATGGAGTGGATAAAAAAAATGAATTTAGGAAAAAACCCTCAAAGTGTTCAAGAAATGGCAAAAATTTTATCCACATTTGGGATATTACAGACCATTTGTGTGTGTGTGTGTGTGTGTTGTTGTGTGTGTGTGTGTGGTGTGTGTGTGTGTGGTGTGTGTGTGTGTGTGTGTGTGGGGTGGGGTGTGGGGTGTGGGTGTGTGTGTGGGTGTGGGGGGTGTGTGTGTGGGGGTGTGTGTGTGGGTGTGTTGTGTGGGTGTTGTGTGGGTGTGTGTGTGGGTGTGAGGGTGTGGGTGTGGGTGTGTGGGGTGTGTGGGTGTGTGTGTGTTGGTGTGTGGGGTTTGTGCGTCCTTGTGTTTATGCATATATTTGTACGCTCGTGTGTACATTTTCGTGCGTGCGCCCTCGTGTGTGTTGTGTTTTGCGCGCGCGCTTGGTGGGTGTATGATCCACTTAATATTTGTATTTATAACTCATTACAATTGTGACAGGTGTGGACGTATCAGTGGCTCATTACTTTGAAATTTGTGTTCATGACTGTAACCATGTATAGGAGTGGAAGCTGATTCATTACCTCTGTAACTTGCCAATGATTGTGACCAGATCTACCTGGAGTTCTTACCTTTGTAACTGGGTTCAGCTATCATAACTTTGGGGTCCAGTCACTGGCCCCATTATGTCCCTTTGTAATTTTTTGACTCCCGCCCCACAGGATGGGTATGGTGCATAATAAAGATATTAAAATAAGTGTGTGTGTGTGTGTGTGTGTGTGTTTTGTGTGTGTGGTGTGTGTGTACTCACCTAGTTGAGGTTGCGGGGGTCGAGTCCGAGCTCCTGGTGTGTGTGTGTGTGTGTGTGTGTGGTGTGTGTGTGTGTGTGTGTGTGTGTGTGTGTGTGGGGTGTGTGTGTGTGTGTGTGTGTGTTTGTGTGTTGTGTGTTGTGTGCGTGTGTGGTGTGTGTGTGTGGTGTGTGTGTTGTGTGTGTGTGTGTGTGTGAGTGTGTGTATGTGTGTGTGTGTGTGTGTGTGTGTGTGTGTGTGTGAGTGTGTGTGTGTGTGTGTGTGTGCGTGTGTGTGTGTGTGTACTCACCTATTTGTACTCACCTATTTGTGGTTGCAGGGGTCGAGTCCTAGCTCCTGGCCCCGCCTCTTCACCGGTTGCTACTGGGCCCTCTCTCTCCCGCTCCATGAGCTTTATCAAACCTCGTCTTAAAACTGTGTTGGTTCCAGCTCCACTACGTCATTTTCTAGGCTATTCCACTACCTTACTTTCTTCATAGGACATTCCCCTTAGCTCTGGAACTAACCTTGTGGCAAACCTTTTTACTTTCTCTAGTTTCTTGACGTGCTTTATCAAGTGCGGGTTCCAAACAGGTGCTGCATACTCCAGTATGGGCCTGACATACACGGTGTACAGTTTCTTGAACGATTCCTTACTAAAGGGATCGGAATGCGGGTTTTCAGGTTTGCCAGGCGCCCATTATGCTGCAGCAGTTATCTGATTGATGTGTGCTTCCGGAGACATGCTCGGTGTTATACTCACCCCAAGATCTTTTCCTTGAGTGAGGTTTGCAGTCTTTGGCCCCCTAAACCTATCTCTGGGCTGTGGTCTTCTGTGCCCTTCCCCTATCTTCATGACTTTGCATTTGGCAGGATTAAATTCGAGAAGCCATTTGCTGGACCAGGTGTCCAGTCTGTCCAGGTCTCTTTGAAGTCCTGCCTGGTCCTCATCAGATTTAATTCTCCTCATTAACTTCACATCATCTGCAAACAGGGACACTTCTGAGTCTAACCCTTCCATCATGTCGTTCACATATACCAAAAATAGCACTGGTCCTAGGACCGACCCCTGTGGGACCCCGTCGTCACCAGGTGCCCACTGTGACGTACCATGACTCGTGTGTGTGTGTGTGTGTGTGTTGTGTGTGTGTGTGTGTGTGTGTCAGTGTCAGTGTCAGTGAGTGTGTGTGTGTGTGTGTGTGTGTGTGTGACTCAACAATCAATATTTGCACCAATAACTCATTACAGTTGTGACCGTGTGTGGAAGTGTGAATTGCTCATTACTCTATAATTGTTCATGATTGTAGCCATGGGATAAAAAGTAAGTAACCATTCTTAAGAATTCATTACCTTTGTAACTTGTGAGCTCATTACCTTTGTACCTAGTTCAGCTATCAAAACTTTGGGGGCCCTGTCCTGGACCCATTCGTACCTCTGTAATCTGTAAATACCTTTGTAACTTGTCATTTATTGTGACCAGACCTACCTGGAGTTCATTACCTTTGTAAATTTGTTTCATTACATTTGTAAATTGTGAGTTCATTACCTCAAAGTGGCTGAAATCGCCGATTCGTAAATATCGCTGAGGTCACTAACTTTGCGAGAGCATAACTCTATAAGTTTTCCATCAAATTTCATACTTTTGGTGTCATTACCATCGGGAAAAGATTCTCTTATCATTTCATAAGAATTTTTTTTTTTAATTTTTACAACACCAGGAGACCTCAGAATTTGGGGTTGCGACAGTCAAGGGGTTAACCTTTTCAGGGTTTCGGCCGTATGGCTTACGCGCCAGTGTCCATGACGTACTAGTACGCATAAATTCTAGCCCCTTCAAATCTCGCGGGAAAAGGCTGGTAAACTTAGGTGTGAGAGAATGGGTGTGTGTGGTCGGTGAGCACGGTAGAAAAAAAATCTGGGACCCAGTGGCGCATTGTGGGAATGCCATTTTAGTAGACCTTGTTCACCATGCCTCGTGGTAAGAAGTTCCTCACTCCTCGGCGAATTGGGACACTTTTTTTTCCCCAGTGACAGTTCTAATACAGATGGAAGTGCCAGTGAAGATGAGTTTCAAGGTTTTGGTGATGTTTTGACCGAAACTAATGACCATAATATCGGTAATTGTGAGGAAAACCCAGACGACCCTCAGCCTTCCACCTCTGCTGTTGGGTAAGATAAGATTAAGATAAGATTTCGTTCGGATTTTTAACCCCGGAGGGTTAGCCACCCAGGATAACCCAAGAAAGTCAGTGCATCATCAAGGACTGTCTAACTTATTTCCATTGGGGTCCTTAATCTTGTCCCCCAGGATGCGACCCACACCAGTCGACTAACACCCAGGTACCTATTTGCTGCTAGGTGAACAGGACAACAGGTGTAAGGAAACGTGTCGAAATGTTTCCACCCGCGGGAATCGAACCCGGGCCCTCCGTGTGTGAAGCGGGAGCTTTAGCCACCAGGCTCACGTTCAGTTGTACCAGAATCAAAGAGGAAACTCCTATTTTCCCAAATCCCAGACTCAGATGTGAGCATTGGTGATGATAGTGATAGTGATTATGAACTACAGGCTCTTGAAACTAGTTCCAATAGTGACAGTGGAAGTGGGAATATTCTCCAGTGAATCATCAGTATATACGACGATATATACGCTCTGGTAGTGTGCCATGTGCTATTCCAATGGGAAGGAGTACATCTCGGAGTACATTTCCCATGGCTGTACAACAGGAACAGACAGTGAAAATGACGATGATAGTATTGCAATTGGGATGGAAAATGTGCATGGTGGTGGTAGTGGTGGTGCCAGGCATGAGGCACCAGCAGTGGGCCATGCTGCCACCCACGCTGCCACCCACGCTGCCACTCATGCTGCCACCCACACTGCCACCCACGCTGCCACCCATGCTGCCACCCACGCTGCCACCCACGCTGCCACCCACGCTGCTGCCTCAGCTGATCTACAACAAATGCCACCATCCCCCACCCACCCACCACACCAGCTTCCACAACCACAACTTCCACAACCACAACCACCTGTCATTATCCAGTACCTACCAGCAGACCGCACCTGGGATTGGCAGGAAGCTGTCAATTTTGTTCCAAATCCTCACCGGTTTGATGAAAGCCAAGGTGGAATACAGCCATCCTGTACACTTGGGAACGATGCCACTGAACTGGAATGTTTCGAGTTATTCTTTGACGAACCCTGATGGAAATTATTGTCAGGAAAGAAACAGATAAAAAGAGTACACCAGGGGAAACACAATACTTTCACCGTTCCGGCTAAAAGGTGGAAGGGGGCCCAAACGGGTGGCTGAAAAGTATCTTTTCTTTGCCAAAATTAATTTTTAAAGCCACATTTTGTATAAGCAGAGGGGGAAAAATTTTTATGGTCAACAGACCGCCTGATTAAAAACCCCAGGTTTCAGTGATAAAAGGGAGAGTGAATCATTTGTGCTGTTACGTTTTGCTTCATTTCTCGGGGAAAAAAACCCAAGGCCCTTTGACAGAAACGACGGGTTTTTGTAAGTTTTGGAAATGTTTTTTGTCTATCTAAAAAGAGAAATTCAATATGTATTTTTATCCCTTCAGGAAGTTTTTAAATTGATGAATCTTTATTATGTTAAAAAAAAAGACTCTTTTTAAAGCAGTAATACCAAGCAAGGGGGGAAACGCTTTGGTATTAAAAATTGTTTGTGCTTTTTTGATTGTTGCAGTGGTCCGGTTTGGAAAATTATTGTGTTTCCTGGAAATTATACATTGCCCAAAAAGCCCGGGGGGTTATTGGGCATTTTTGGTGATTGGGGTTTTGAAAAATTTATAGAACCCTTTCCTTTGGGAAAAGGGGGATAATTTATATGGGTAACTTTTTACACAAGCCCCCCACTCAGTGATTTTTTGGGGAGTGAACATGACGATGTGGGTGGCACAGTGGTAAAATTTGTTTAAAAAAAAATTTCCCGGTTTGCTCTGGGACTCGTGAGGTGAGGTGGGGAGGCGTTTACTGCCAATGATAACATGGGGATACGGTGGGATGGGCAAACGAGATGTTTACAATGTTGTCATTAGGTTTTACAAATTAAAGAAATGACAAACACTGGGAGGCAGCATACAGAGAGCAATTGAACCCCTTCTAAAAAAACCCGCAGCTGTGATTGATTCACCCTCAATATGCGCCCCCAGGGGGGCCCAAAAGTGACATGCAGACTGGGGTTTTTTGGGGTGTTCGCAAAAGGTTAAAAAGGGTACAAAAAAACCTTTTTCCATTTCTGGACATTTTCCCTGGGTCAGTACTTTTTTTATTATTTTATTATCCCCACTGGCCCATTCCCAACCCAAAGGGAGGGGGGGGCCCCCAAAAAAAAAAACTTTCAAGATCATTCACCCCTCCCGTTTTTGCCAAAAAGGGTGCTTTTTCACTACGTTTTTTTAAAATTGGAACATTTAAAACCCCCCCTTCAGGTGCAGGCACTGTACTTTTCCCCCCTCCAGGACCCCAATTTCCGGCCTGCCCGGTTTCCCCGAATCCCTTTATAAATTTTTACTTTGTCACACTCCAACCCGGGACGTCAAGTATTAAAACCAATTTTTTCTCCATTCATCCTATCCAAAAACCCGCTCATTTCATGCCTCTGGAAAACCAAGCCCCCCGCACACAAAAAACCCCCTTTACCCCCCCCCTCCAACCTTTTTCCAGGCCGACCCCCACCCCCCCCTTCCCCTTTCCACTACAGACTGATACACTCTTGAAGTCATACTGTTTCGCTCCATTCTCTCTACATGTCCGAACCACCTCAACAACCCTTCCTCAGCCCTCTGGACAACAGTTTTGGTAATCCCGCACCTCCTCCTAACTTCCAAACTACGAATTCTCTGCATTATATTCACACCACACATTGCCCTCAGACATGACATCTCCACTGCCTCCAGCCTTCTCCTCGCTGCAACATTCATCACCCACGCTTCACACCCATATAAGAGCGTTGGTAAAACTATACTCTCATACATTCCCCTCTTTGCCTCCAAGGACAAAGTTCTTTGTCTCCACAGACTCCTAAGTGCACCACTCACTCTTTTTCCCACATCAATTCTATGATTCACCTCATCTTTCATAGACCCATCCGCTGACACATCCACTCCCAAATATCTGAATACGTTCACCTCCTCCATACTCTCTCCCTCCAATCTGATATCCAATCTTTTATCACCTAATCTTTTTGTTATCCTCATAACCTTACTCTTTCCTGTATTCACCTTTAATTTTTTTCTTTGCACACCCTACCAAATTCATCCACCAATCTCTGCAACTTCTCTTCAGAATCTCCCAAAAGCACAGTGTCATCAGCAAAGAGCAGCTGTGACAACTCCCACTTTGTGTGTGATTCTTTATCTTTTAACTCCACGCTTCTTGCCAAGACCCTCGCATTTACTTCTCTTACAACCCTATCTATAAATATATTAAACAACCACAGTGACATCACACATCCTTGTTTTAAGGCCTACTTTTACGGGAAAAAATTTCCCTCTTTCCTACATACTCTAACTTGAGCCTCACTATCCTCGTAAAAACTCTTCACTGCTTTCAGTAACCTACCTCCTACACCATACACCTGCAACATCTGCCACATTGCCCCCCTATCCACCCTGTCATACGCCTTTTCCAAATCCATAATTGCCACAAAGACCTCTTTAGCCTTATCTAAATACTGTCACTTATATGTTTCACTGTAAACACTTGGTCTACACACCCCCTACCTTTCCTAAAGCCTCCTTGTTCATCTGCTATCCTATTCCGTCTTACTCTTAATTCTTTCAATTATAACTCTACCATACACTTTACCAGGTATACTCAAAAGACTTATCCCCTATAATTTTTGCATCTCTTTTATCCCCTTTGCCTTTATAAAGGAAC
>NW_026469110.1:0-30108 GCF_026875155.1 Cherax quadricarinatus | reverse complement strand
AACTTGCTTTGTGGTACAGAGGTGCCTGTGCTAACCTTCCTATGGTGTAGAAATATACCTAGTTGGATGAATCTTATTGTGGCTAGCTGGTCTAGTGGCTAACGCGACGGGCTGGAGTTTTGAGACTCTATGACCGCGGGTTAAATCCGGCCGGGGGGTATGGTTTTTTTTGACTAAATACTAGTTTGTGAGTTTAGCAATGTGAATGTTTTTGTTTTGGCACTATACATAGTTTAAGTATTGGAGTATCACAGGCCAACTTATTACTAGTTAAGATTCATTATTTTAAGATTGAGATTGATATTTCTGTTTATGGTCAAATGGGTGAGTGAGTGTAAGTGTGAACCACCAGGTGGTATTCGTGTAATTAGTTGACAGGGTGTATCAGGGAGATAAGATGTTTTCTGATGGTAGTTTTGAAGGTGATGAATGTGTCTGCAATTTTATAATTTTCAGGTAGGGTGTTCCAGATTTTAGGGCCTTTGACATACATTGAATTTTTGTAAAGGTTTAGTCGGACACGGGGGATGTCATAGAAATGTTTGTGTCTGGTGTTATGCCTGTGGGTCCTGTCACAACTATCAAGAAAGCATTTTAGGTCAAGGTTAAAAATGATGTTAAAAATGATCTACCTAATTCATTTGTCTGTCTCTATTCAGTCTACATTGACAAGAGAAGAATCAATGGGAAAAAAGGCACTTGCAAAGAGAAAAAAGACTAGGATGACTAATGTTATTTTTAACTGGAGACAAGTAGAAATTGGTATTTTTTCCCCTTTTTACAAAAAATTTTAATTTAAATCAAGGATTTACAAATGAGGTTCAGCTGTATCTAAATTGAAATGCAGTGTATCATTATCTGACCCCCTCCCCCCCTCCCTTCAACAGAGGGGAGGACATGGTGCTGGATTATCAACCACACCAGATGATCACATCCTATGTTTTTTTTTTTTTCTCACAATCTCTTTTAGCATTTTTTGTTAAGGAGCCCAATCAGACATCACTAGATAATGTGACATGCTGATTAATCAATGGCAGGATAATTGATGATCAGTTGTACAATGTTTAGAAAGAAAGTACATAAATTGTGAAAGACAATTCAGCGAATGACGTAAAATAATGACTAATTTTTGTTCGTGTGTTACAGGCATTTGCTCAAGAAGGACTGGTTGACTGTGGGCTGGATGCAGCTCTACGTAACTTGATCTGCCACCACGTCAGAGTGAAGGAGAAGCCAAACTTCCTCTCTCATATAGGGAAGTAACTTTCAAAGATAATAAATTCACTTGGACAGATAAATTACAATGATACAGTAATAAAATTAGGCTTTTTAATATATGTATTTATTTTTCACTTGTGTAAAAAAACTGATGTAAAGAACAGGAGATCTATGTTTATTATAGCTAATTCCAATGTTATAATGTATATGAAAGTAAGTTCTGTAGCATAATTTTTTTTACCAGATTTTAAAAATTTTTTTTGTAAAGAGATAATTTTAATTACTGAGTATGTATCATGTATTGTCCAGCACTTGGATTTATTGCCCTCTTGCATTTTTATTTATGTGACTTTATTATTGTAGACTTACTATTATTATTTTTTAAATCCTTTATCATTACTCACTAAAAACACATTTAATTTTTCTTTGTATGAAGATAAAGATACAAGGGGGCACACAAGTTTTTTAGGGAAATATTTGACTAAGTGTGGAGTTTTACAGAGTCAAACATTATCTAGTTCTGTATGAGCTTATTCTGCAATTGTCTTTATGCACCTTTTCATCTACATTCATTTTCTTCATTGCCCTTTGGTTATTAGTTACAGTAGTGTAGAAAGGGTAACTATCTCCTTCATCATAGTCTCCTACAGCATAAAAATTTCCTTTGGTACTTTTATATTCTTTTATCTTTCAAAGGGGTTGTCTTGATGCCAGAGAAGGGCACCTGATTCGGGGAATTGGAGCAGTCCTCTGCCTCCCTTAAAATCAAACCTGATTACCGCCCAGTGCTATATGACTTGCAGGGGTTTAGCACTTCCCTGCTGTCACACATGGAAAACTGCTGAGATCACTATATAAAAAATATTATTTAATAATCCTTAAATTTAACAGTACATTCAGCCCGTAAATTTTGGGAAAATTACAAATCTAGAAAATTTAACGTATAGTTATTTTTCAGCCATCATTTCTGCAAATTTTTTATATAAATGTAACTGATAACTTATGAAATAAACATGATTTATGTCTTATAAAATTTATTCTTTTCCCGAAGAATGGAAGACATGCATTTTTGGTAATTTAATATAGGCTTTTATAATATTGAAAACTAGGTGATAAATATTTTTATTCTTAACATTAGGAGTTGAGCCGAATTTGTGTGTTCTTGTCGAAATTAATGGATTATGAAGACTGAGTAATTAATTTTGCAAAACAAATAAAGAATATTTTTTTAATCTCTAAATTTCCCGTGGATTGATATAATATCTTATTTTGAAGATACTTTATAATACAAGAAAATGTAAGATCATCATAATCCCAATAAGTACTTAATCCATAAGGTCATACAGTACTGTGGGAAAAAGTAAGAAAAATCAGTTGTAAAATTATCATTGTTTAAACCCCTTTGGGTGAGAGATGCCCAAACATAAAAGTTTTAGCTGTTTCTATTTCGTTTTACTGTGGTACAAATATTTGTACACTCAACCTTGTTATAAACCCATAGTTATTTTAAAGAATAAAATTTTTTCTTGTTAAAAACCTGCAGGTGCTTAACCTTTGAGTTTCAGCCAAAACCCAATTTTTCCGACGTATTAATGCGCCAAAATTTAGCGGTTTTAAAAATAAAGCGGGGAAAGCGGGTAAACCCACAGTGAGAAAATTCTCTAGGGTCATTGTGCAATAAAAAAAAATTGGGGGACCCGGGGTGCTTTTTGGGGGAGCCATTTCAGAAATCTTGTTCAGCATGCCTACAGTAAAAAATCTGACCCCCCGGAAAATTTGGGGACTCCCCTTTCCCAAATGAAGCTTAACAAAAATGGAAGTGTCTCTAAGTAATTCGGGGTTTTGGGGGTTTTTGTGCCCGAAAGCATGCCCGGAAAAAGAAGGGAAAGGAAGAAAGTAAGGAAAGGGAAAATTATGAAAGGGAAAAAAGAAACAGAGGAAGGAAGAAGTAAGGAAGGTACAAAAAAGGGAAAGGGTGAATGAAATTAAGGGAAAGGAAAGGAAATAGGTGGGGGGAAAGGGAAAGGGTGGTTGGGAAAAAGGATGGGCCCCCGGGTGTTGCCGGCAGTAAGGGGGAAGAGTATGGATAAATTTTTTTTCATTTTGACAGCAGCCCCACCCTCACAATTTACAAATCCCCAAAAAACACACACACACCAACACAAGCTTCCCGAAGCTAATAGCTTTTTGAAAAAAAAAAAATGCCAGGCTTTTTAAGTTATTATATTATAGAAACCCGAAGGAAGAAGACGAGATGAAAGGAAGGATGGAATGAGACACACGACCCTTTACCTGGTAGTGGGTTTGGGAGACAGCAACCCCGGAGGGAGGACTACCGTCCTGCCAAGTGAGTGTAAAACGGGACCCTATAATTATTTTACATGATGGTAGGATTGCTGGTGTCTTTTGTCTGTCTCATAAATATGCAAGATTAAAGGTGTAAAAGTCAACTAAAATGCTGGGAACAAGGATGTAACCCTTTTCCTGTGCAAATTACTAAAAATAATAATAAAAAATGTCAAAATGGGATGTGTGAAGGGTGCGTGGATGTTGTGCGAATGATAAGAAAGAGATTGTGGCATGCAAAGAGACGTAACCTTTTTTCGGCGCATGTACACACCCTCATTTACGGGCTATCTCCCCCACCGGCAAACCCAGGGACTAAGGGGTTGATGATGGGGCCCCGTCGTTCAATCGGAAACCCGGGTTTCCCAGCCAATGAGAATACGGTTTTGGCAATCGCAGAGGTGATGTGGGTACCACTCGCCTGTCTCCCCTTGTCTTTCCCATTCTAGAGTGGTTGAAGCACAATCTGCTCTCTAGGGGCTTCTATTCTACCTTGCTTACTGGGAGTGCAACAAATACCTATTGTTGTACATAGTGTATATAGTGTACATACTTTTGCTCTAAATTGGTGAAAGGGTAATATAGGTCAAAAGTTTTTCTGCTGTGTTTATTTTGCTCCCTTTACACCCAGGATAACAGGCCTTTTGGACTCCTGGGTTGTAATATGGGTACCTGTTGAGACTGGAGGGCGGACTTAGAGCACGGGTTTGGCCTAGGGTGACGGGGGAACGGGAACATTGTGAAGCTTGCTGTCTGGCATTGCATTTGCTTTCCAAGTTTTTACAAACTTTGCTGTCAATTCCCTTGCTATGGTCACTTTGCTATTGTTGTTTTTTTAACAGCCGCTACTAGCTTGTTCGGTGTGCTCCCCCTGGGTCAATTTGGGGTAAAGATTTTGCAGTCATTTTGCTATTGTTTTTCCACCTTGCAAGCGTTTGTGGTACCCTGCAGTTTATTGTGCTCTAAGCATGTTCTGCAAATAACAGTGGGGTATTCTAAAATCGACGTGCAGGAAAATAACTTAACTTTGGGGGTATGCCACCTAACAATCAGACTCGGGTGTTGCATATACTTTATTAACTTCCAAATTCCCCTTTACAGCATTTTTGCAAATTGCTCGTTCCATTGACATTGATTAAATCACTCTACATCTGCGCAAATGCGTTCACTGATCACCGAAAAAATTGGGGAAGGGGGAGATGGCACATCAACCCTCCCTTCGGGACCCAGGAAAAAACTCCGTGTTCTGAGGAGGAAATGATACTCAAGGAGCAATTCGTCAGTCAGTGCAGGGGTTGTCTCAAGCAATCAGCGCGTTGGCACTTAGCGGCAAAAATCAATCTTGAGCGCCCATTAAAGAGGGTTTTCCAAGGGAAGAGTTTGATAGGGAAAAAGAAAAGGCATTTTTTCGCAAATTGAAAAATGACTTTATTTACAGAAAGCAGTCAGCTTTTTTTCCCCGTTTCAATGAGGCCGAACCAGAACAATTTTTCGAAGCTTTCGAAAACAGGCTCGAGCTTGAGGTGCCGGAAAAGCACTGGGACGTTTTGGTTCACCAGATGTTTTTGGAAAGGGGCAGGAATTTCGTCATGTTTTAAAAGACATGAAATTTTTCCGATTTTAAAAATAGTGAAGAACCACAGTTTTGAAGCAAAACATGATCCCCCGCTAAAGTATAGGGAAAAACTCAGTTAGGAGATACACTTTGGGCAAACCCCGTTTTTTTT
Source organism: Cherax quadricarinatus (assembly GCF_026875155.1). Classification (NCBI taxonomy): domain Eukaryota; kingdom Metazoa; phylum Arthropoda; class Malacostraca; order Decapoda; family Parastacidae; genus Cherax; species Cherax quadricarinatus. Next base: position 24,817 of record NW_026469110.1, on the reverse strand, counting down.
GTGCGACAGCAGACTAAACTTTTACCCGTTATAAAAACAAGGGTGTTGCTACCTTGTGATCTTTTGCAGCTTTTTCTGGGGAACCCCAGGGGGGGCTGGGGACCCGAGGTTGGGGGCTTTCTGCAGGTGTGACTTAACCACTGCATTGGGGGCAGCCCGGTTTGGGTGATACTTTTTAAACTAACCCCTCTTTTTCCGAGCGATCCCATCTCCTTTTTTAAAAAGCCTGGAACAAGATCATCAAATTGGGGGATGAAGTACCAGCCGAGGGGGAACGTCTACTCAGCCAACTAAGTCAATGGTACCAGCTTTTCACTTATGGGGCCAAACCTGGTGAGAGACAAACCACTCAACAGGTAACTCGCAAAGATCCAAGAACACCAGCCGAGCGAACCCTTGCAATTAGCAGGGGATAAGGGGAAGCCCGTCCTGCTCCCGTGTAAAAAGTTGGTCAATCCTCCCAAATGCCCCCCAAACCCCAACCTTTTGGGAAAATCTCTAATATCCCCATAACATGTCCCTGAAAGAAGTGAAAAGGGATCCCCCCCTTTATTACTGCAGAGTCTTTTTTCCCTTTTCAGGAAAACCCCAAAAAAAACAACTGAATCAAAACCTTTAGAATACTGGAGCTATTGCTCACTTATAAGAGAGGGAATATTACCCCCTTTCAAAAACCCCTAAATTCCCTTTTTTTTGGGAAGAAAATTTGGAGCTATATATTCTTCCCTTGCATAGAATTTATTACTGCAAATATTACACTGGATACTTGACTGTGGGGTCCAAATTTCCCCCATGAAAGATCCCCATGTTATTACGGTAATAACATTACCACTGCAGTGTATGCCCCCAACCCAAAGATTAATTCTTCCCCGGGGTTTTGGCCAAAAACCGGGCAACATCCCAAGGGTTGTCGGCGAGAATCTGACCCTACCCTTGACACTCCGACTCGAATAGCCAATTTTTTTTACGGGAAAACGGCCGGGCCTCATGATCAAGTCAACAGCCCAAAATCAAGCCTTCCTATTCGGGTACGGGATTCCCAGATTCTCGTTTTCTGCCCGGGGGACTGTCCCCGGGGAGGAACAACAAAGACCCTTCTTTAAATTTTCGCTTTTCGGGGAACCATGGTAAACCCTCTTGGATCACGGTCAAGTAAAAACTTAAAAACGACATTTGTTTTTGCACTGGACTGGAAGGAGAAAGGGCCAGCAACTGCAACAGGTTTATTTTCCAACAAAGTTTAGACCTCAAATATTGAATAAGTCAAAATACTTCATTAAGTCCCCCTGGGAATTCTAAAACATTATTTAGAATCACAAAAGAATTCTATTGGCCAAAATTAAGCAGGGTGTGAAGAAACATATCGGGGTTGCCGGAATGCCACAAAATAGGAAACCTGGGCTTCTATTAAAACCCGCCCCTCCAGCCTAACCTCTAGGGGAACCTTTTGCAGAATTAACATAACTGTGAGGGCCCTACCTAAGTCAAATCTGGAAACATATTTATTTTTCCATTATGGAAGAGTAACCAAAATACCCTGAAGCAATTCCCCTCGCATATTAATACTAAACTATTCCAAAGCTTAACAAGATTTATTCTTTTTTGGCATTCCTAAAACTATCAAATGATCAAGGTACTAAATTTAGCCAAAAGCATTTGGGGAAACATTAAATAGGTAGGGATAACCACAACTTATCCCTGCCTATCACCTCAGTCCGAAACGCCTTTAAAAACCATCAACTTAAAAACCCTGATAAACTTTTTTTCATGCATTTTCCTACAGACTGGGGGAATCATTACCTTTGTTGCTGTTTTCAAAAAAGAAACGTGCAGGGGGTCAACCTGGGGTATCCGTTGGCTGATTTTGGGGACAAAAAAACGAGGTCCCTTCGAGTGCCAAGAAGGGTGGATGGGAAAGACGTTAGCTCAAAACCTACAACCCCTCTTCAAGGGTTTTCAGTGGCACGTCCGTTAGCCAAGGTTAACCAAAGGCACTCAAAAAAAATGAAAAAGGGTATGACAGAACTGCACAACCACTCCTTCCATCCATGAACAAGGTGTTGGTGCAGGGAACCTTTTCCTGGCCACACCTTGAAAGCTAGATTTACGGGACCTATGCAAATTGTAAGTATATTTTTTTTTATTATCACACCGGCCGATTCCCCAAGGCAGGGTGGCCCGAAAAAGAAAAACTTTCACCATCATTCACTCCATCACTGTTCTTGCCAGAAGGGTGCTTTACACTACAGTTTTTAAACTGCAACATTAACACCCCTCCTTCAGAGTGCAGGCACGTACTTCCCATCTCCGGGAAACTCAAGTCCGGCCTGCCGGTTTCCCTGAATCCCTTCATAAAGTTACTTTGCTCACACTCCAACACACGCAAGTATTAAAAAACCATTTGTCTCCATTCATCCTATCAAACACGCTCACGCATCCCTGCTGGAAGTCCAAGCCCCTCGCACACAAAACTCCTTTACCCCCTCCCTCCAACCCTTCCTAGGCCGACCCCTACCCCGCCTTCCTTCCACTACAGACTGATACACTCTTGAAGTCATTCGTTTCCTCCATTCTCTCTACATGTCCGAACCACCTCAAAAACCCCTTCCTCAGCCCTCTGGACAACAGTTTTGGTAATCCCGCACCTCCCCCCTAACTTCCAAAACTACAAATTCTCTGCATTATATTCACACCACACATTGCCCTCAGACATGACATCTCCACTGCCTCCAGCCTTCTCCTCGCTGCAACATTCATCACCCACGCTTCACACCCATATAAGAGCGTTGGTAAAACTATACTCTCATCCCATTCCCCTCTTTGCCTCCAAGGACAAAGTTCTTTGTCTCCACAGACTCCTAAGTGCACCACTCACTCTTTTTTCCCCCATCAATTCTATGATTCACCTCATCTTTCATAGACCCATCCGCTGACACGTCCACTCCCAAATATCTGAATACGTTCACCTCCTCCAAAACTCTCTCCCCCCAATCTGATATTCAATCTTTCCCTCACCTAATCTTTTTGTTATCCTCATAACCTTACCTCTTTCCTGTATTCACCTTTAATTTTTTTCTTTTTCACACCCTACCAAATTCATCCACCAATCTCTGCAACTTCTCTTCAGAATCTCCCAAGAGCACAGTGTCATCAGCAAAGAGCAGCTGTGACAACTCCCCCTTTGTGTGTGATTCTTTATCTTTTAACTCCACGCCTCTTGCCAAGACCCTCGCATTTACTTCTCTTACAACCCCTCTATAAATATATTAAACAACCACGGTGACATCACACATCCTTGTCTAAGGCCCTACTTTTAAATGGGAAAAAATTTCCCTCTTTCCTACATACTCTAACTTGAGCCTCACATCCTCGTAAAAACTCTTCCAAATGCTTTCAGTAACCCACCTCCTACACCATACACTTGCAACATCTGCCACATTGCCCCCCTATCCACCCTGTCATACGCCTTTCCAAATCCATAAATGCCACAAAGACCTCTTTAGCCTTATCTAAATACTGTTCACTTATATGTAAATTTTGTGGTACTCCCCCTTTATAAGACCTCAAAAAATAAAACTTAAACCCCATTAATCAATTAAAATCTTTCATTACACCAGATAAAGTCCCCGTAATGACTCTGTCCTCTACCTCTGAGGACAAAACCTGACTCTTTGCACTCTATTTTTGAAATTAATATCAAATTTTCCAAAAACTGTCCCCTCAAGGGCCCCAGCCCTTTAATGGGGGGGCTACTGAAAACTCGAGCAAAAAATTGAACCACTTTTACTTTTTACCCTGTATTTTTTCAGTGGCCGAAAAAGTGTACTTTAGGTTTTCATGACGTAGATGTGGGAAACCCCCTTTTAAAACTTACCATCGGGCTAAAAAAGGACTTGAAGGGCACGCGCGCTTTGGGATGATTTTAGTGGTGCTGAACTTGGATCAACACCTATTTAGACTTGGGCCTTTTTTTTGAGACCTTTCAGAGTTTCAATTTAACTGTAATTTATCAAATTCCCCTTTTGGTCAGCCAAATGTTATTTTTTCTGGCCCAGAAGTAGGTAGTGGCAAATTTTGCTCCTAAATATGCAATTTTTGCCATTAAAGATTATCCAGTTCCACATAAAAGGAAATCTCTTAAAACGTTTCCTGGGGCATGATGGTTTTTAAAGAAGTTTTCTGTAAAAAAATTTTTTCAGATTTGTAGTGCCTCTTCCCTTTTACCATCAAAAATTTCCCCTTTAAATTTGGGACTCCAGGTGTCAAGGTGTTTTTTGATAAAGCAAAAATTTTATTGGTACTGCACCCTTTTTGTCCCAGACTTCTCCAAAACCTTTTCCATTCATTTTGATGTTGTGATTTGAGGTTGGTGCGTACTGTTGCAGAAGGGGACGAGGGTTGCAGCCTTGCCTTTTTTTTCTGCCAATTTCCCAGCCACATCAGGGGTTACCTACCATTGAAAAAAAGCCCTCGCGGGTCTGGTTTTTGGACATTTCGGTTTATTGGGCCAACTTCGCGGTGCCTGTCAAAGTGACCAAACCCTCTAGTATTCTCCAAGCCATGAAGAACCACAATACGAGGCTCGTGAGATGGGTCCAACGCAACCCTATTCTCTCAAAACTTAAAGAAAATATTTGGCAGCCCTTTTTTATCTAAAGTCTAACAATTTTTCTCTTATTAAAATTATAATTAAATTGGGTTGGGAGTTTGGTTACCTTGGTAACCCTTCCAGGTTTTTTTTTTATCCCCTGGTGTGGGTTTTTTTTTAGTGGGGGGAACGGGCTACCGTCCCCCATGTTTTGGACCTATGTTACCCCGACTGTCTGCTGTCTTGCTCTGAGTTTGGGTTTGGTTTTTTGTCCGAGAAAAGGAGCTCTATCAAAGAGTTGGAGGTTGAGAAAAAAGGCGGTCCCATTATTTGGGTGCCAGGGCGCACGGTACCACTGGGGTGGGAGCCTAATCCTAGTTTCTCAGGGTGGAGAGGGCAGCGAAGAGTACTAACCTTTATTCGTGCATGACCACACCCCATTACAGCTGTCCTCCCAACCACGAACCAGGACTGGGTTTGACGGGGGGCCTGTCGTCAATTGTCCCCAGGTTCCCCCAAATGAGAGATGGTTTGGCAATCCAGAGGTGAGTGGGGTACCATTTTCCGTCTGCCCTTGTCTTCCCCATTCTAAGCTGGTTAAAGCACGGTCTGCTCTCTAGTGGTTTCTATTCCTTGTTTACGGTGGAGTGCATAATACGTATTTTTTGTACTATGATAATTACTACTTTTGTTCAAAATTGGTAAAGGGTTAATATAATCAAAAGTTTTTGCTATGTTTATTTTGCCCCCTTTACCCCCGGGTTAAAGGGCCCTTTTTGGGGCTCCTGGGTTGAATAGAGTGATTGTGGATTTATGAAGAGAAAAAGCTGGATGTCCGGCTTCAAGTGAAACAAAGCTAAAGGGGGTGGGGGTTTTTCAGGGGAGAGAAGTAAAGGGGTTTAGGTCGGGTTTAAAATAGAGTTAGAGCTATAAAGTGCAATAATGTTGAAGGATAATATGGCAGGAAAGGGGGTTTTAAAAATATATTAATTCGGGGATTATGTGGAGTAAAAAAAGGTTGGTTTAAAAAGGGGGTTTATAGTAACGTATAAAACCGGAAAAGAGAGAGAGAGAAAATTTTTGGAAAATGTTGATGTGTGAGGATTTTTTCAAAACCAAGTGTGGAGTACTGGGGAGGGGGATTTCAAGCAAAGTGGGTAAAAATGTTTGTAGGGGTATAGTAAATTTGGGGTCCCGGGGGAAATGAAAAGGGGGACCTTTTAGTTGACTAGTAAAAAGGGGTTTGGGTTTTAAAATTATACAATTTTATGAAAAAGAGATAAAAATGTAGGGGTATTATAGCGGTAATAAAAAAGTAGTTTGTTAATTATATTTTTGGTGAAAGGTTGAGGGCGGGGCCCGGGTTTACCCATACAAACAGGCATTTGCCTGGGGCCCCGGGCATTTGGGGCCCCCCGCGGCTGGGGTTTCGGGGGCTCCCAAGACTGCGCACATGGGAAAGTGCAAAGGGGCCCCTACCTAAAAAGTTCAATTTTTTGGAGAGAAAAAATTGTTTTTTAAAAAAATAAAAATCAAAACAAAAATAAATAATGAAAAAAAATAAAATAAAAATAAATAAACCTAACCATAATGGCAACAAAACACCCCTTTGTTTACATCAAACAGCGTTTTTTCCCGCTAAGGGGTGAGTTGGGGATTCCTCTCCAATTTTTTGATAATTACACTTATCTGACTTTACTGTAAAAATTAACTTAAGTTTTTGATAGATTTTGATGTGTATGGGATAAATGTTTTTTTTCCGCCTTAAATTTTAAGGGAGGCCCTATAGGGTTACTTGCCCGTAAAACGCATTTTTGGAAAAAATTTAAAGAAAAACCTAAAAACGCAAACTGATTTCCCGTTTGTAGGTTTTAAAAGTCCCAATGTCCTTTTTTAAGTCTTTATCTTTTCAATAAAGATCTAAATTTGATTGATTTCTACATCACTTCTGTCGCAAATGCTTGTTTTCAAGTTGCGAGGGAATGTGTAAACATAAATTTAAATTTACTACATTTTCCCCAAAACACTAACCACATCAGAAAATCGTTTTTTGGGGGAAACTAAAAATGCCCCTGCATTCTTTAATTCTCTGTCCCTTCTTGGGTAGGCCATATATCATGCAAAACTAATGATTATTTAGTTATGAAATGGAAAAATTTAAATACCTTTGACATTTGTTTTTGGGATCATATTTTTTCTGTTTAAGTAAATTGGAGATAAAGGGAGGATAAATTTAGAAAAATATTCGTAGCCCAAATCACAACCTAATCTATGGTAAAATTTCGTATATAACCCCTTTCGGGAAAAGTTTTGTTTTTTTTAGACGCACCCAGGGGAAAAGGGGGGCTACAAGGGCCATATCCCCCCAATTGACAGAAAAAAAAATTTAATAATAAAAAAAAATTTAAATAATGATAATAAAAAATTTGTTTTTGCATGTTTACAACAGTGATCACCCTCATTGGCATCTCTAAATGTGATTTTGGGACGTTCTTATGCGAGTGGGCACGAAAAGAAAGAAGAAAATTCAAGAAGAAAACAGAAAAAGAAGATGTGGGAAGCTGCAAAAAGTCACAACATCTCATGAAAAATTTCTGATGTTCCCATACAGTTGAATCTGCAGTACGTCGATCATAAGGAAGCACCACCACGGGAGCGCATTTTTGCCAGTGTATTTCGTGCAAAAAAAAAAAGCTTATTGGATTCCTTGGAAAAAAAACTGAAAAAGAGCGCACTTATTGGAGAAAAGTTCTAGAAAGAGTTTTTGCTGTTGTAAAATTCTTACTCTAATGGATTTGCTTTCCTGGAAAAATGGGGTTTTTAGTTCGAAAAAAAGGAAATTTTCCAGGGTCATAGCGTAGTACAATTCGTCCATTTTTAGCAAATCATGTGTCACCCCTTTGGGGAAATGCGGGAAGAAGCCTTATCTTACATGTCATCACTATATGCAAGAATTTATTAACTGTGAAAAGAAGGTCCTCAAAACATCATAGCAGCTGTGAAAACTGAAAAATACTTTGCAAAAGTGTAATTCAACCCCAGAATTTAAAATACAGTCTTTTGACATTCATTGTTCGCTTTGTCGACCCATGGAAACCCCGTAGGCGCTTTAAAAATTCATTCCCTTTTTAGGCCATGATGGAGAAACAATGAAATGTATTTTAGATACTCTGCTTGAACATGATTCTCATTATGGATTCCCTGGGTAGAGCTGGGCAACAAGTAACTTTTCGGTAAATATAATGGGTTGCAAACCTGTATCAAGAAACGGGAAAATTGCTTTATCTGTAGATAATTATGTCATAACAGTAAAGAACATAGATAATTTTTATTTACAGTTAACAAGTAGGAATTTGGGGGGTACCAGGGCGCAAAAATGTCCCCCTTCGATACCACCACTGCATATCCACAAATTGCTCTGGGCCATTAATTAAATGAATTTTAAAATCAGGATTCTGGTAAAAAAATAAATTTGTGGCTGTATATTAAAAAATGATTATATATAAAATTTACATATAATAAAAAAGGGAAAAAAATCATATATCATCACCAATTTGACTGGATATTAAATTGTATCAGCTCAGAAAAACCCATAACTAAAATTTTTTTTTAAAACACGGCCAGATTTTCACAAATTAGAAGCTTATCTGAGGTTCCGGGGCGTCTTTTTCCAGCCTCGTATCTCAAGTTTTGCAGGAATGCACATCAACAATTTCGCTCCTATTTGAGAGGTGTCAAACCAATTTTTAAAACCTCTAGGCCGAAAAATTCTTCCCATTACATTAAGTTTATCCAATTTAAAAACCCAAAATGGCGGGGTTTGCTGCGCAGACCAGGCTTTTTGTTTTCATAAAATAAATATTTTAAAAAACATAATGGCCATCTATTACATATAAATTAATTTTGGGGAAAAAAATTAACGTATTTTCACAAAATCAACCCACTTGCTGAAAATTTTTCCCTGCCCACATTCTCAAACTGTTGGTCATGTGCTGCGGGGGTTGTGTCGCTGCTTTTTATTTTTTGGGCTTTTACAACATCTTTAATTTTTTCTCTGCTTCAGCGCATTGGGGGAGTTACTCAAGTCAAACCCTTTTGGGGATGTCATCAAATCATTATCAACAAAAAGGGGGTCAGCGCAGCATGATGAGCACTGCTTTGAAAAAACAGCTTTTCTGAAATACATTTTTGCTTTTATCCCAAAAGCAAAGGGTGAAGACCAAAAGCAACTACAAGAAGCAAGCAGCCCGCTTTTCATCAAAATTTGGGAAATTTTGAATTGGCCTTACCTGTGGCTTTTGGGGCTGTATATGGGAACGGTAAATGCCCGACAAACCTTCAGAAAATGAAATTTAAATGGCTACTTGGCTAACCTCTCAGGGGTTAGTGGAATTTGTAATCACTTCGCAATGATGAAGCTTTTGAAATGTTTGAAGAGAAAATAAATGTGGGAAAGAACAGTTACCCCGGGTGTCACACGGTCAAGGAAGAGGAAAAGCAATTTTGAAGAGCCCAAAAATGAAACTGTGTTGCTACCAAGGCAGAAAGTAAGACAGCTACATCTTCATTTTGGATTTCCCGATTTCGAATTGGTGAAAAGAAAAGAAATCTACCAAATCCAAAGACAAGTTTGATTTCCGTTCAAAATTTCTACTATCCAGATCAGAATTGAGAGAAGCTGCATTTAAAATTGCAAAAACACCTTTCAGCAATGTTCAGGCACATTTGTTAAGAAAAAGTTTTATTTTTTTGGGGATAGAAACAGTTTTAAAATCCACCCGAAAAATGTGGCCCCTCAGCTGCTTTGAAAAATTAAGAAATGCAGGGATCTCAGAAACCCTTTCCCCAATGTTTACATAGCGTATCGCCTTTTTCCCAACCTTCCACTACTAACTGTGAAGGGGAAAAGTTCATTTTCTGTTTTTAAAAAAAGGGGAAAAAACCCCTCCGTTTAACAAAGAGCCAAGACAAATTGTGTAACCTTTCTTTTGACCTTTAGTCTGACTAACAAAAATATTAATTTTTAGAAAAAATTTATGATTTTGCCATATGAAACCAGAAAAAAAATTTATTTTAAAAAAGTGCCTTGAATAAAAACAATTCTTTACTTTTTGTTTTATATTTGATAGTCTTATCGATCAATGATAACAATAATGGGCTGTTTATAAAGGGAAATAGGCGTAGGGTTTTACTGAATAAATAGGTACATGAGTCACTATTTTTTAAAAGCCCAATCTATAAAACTACGTCTTGATTTATTCTCTTTAAATGCATATTTAACAAGATAGTTATAATGGGGTTGGAAATGGTTTTTGGTTGTCTTTATTCTTTCCTATAAAATTTAAACTAAATAGCGAAGTATTAATTGCCCCTTAAAAAGCTCACACTGACCCCCCCCCCCCCAAGCTGGAAGGGGCCCTTCACTTACCCGAAACCCAAAGGGGGCCCCCCCAAATTTAATGCCTAGGGCCCGGGGAATTTTTTTTTAACGGCCCGTTGATGGGGGGGCTTCAGGGGTACGTTTTTTGAGGGGGGAACTGATATAATTTGGATCATTTTTAGTTTAGCTAAGCCAGAATAAGAGGTGTGGGACAAAGGAAAATGGGAAAAAAAGAAAAGGGGGGGGAAAGTGTTAAACTAAGGGGGGTTGGGTGAGAATAAACACTATTGGCAAAAAGGTGGGTTTGCAAGTGTGGTTTTGGGGGGGGGGGGGGGGGGAGGGGGCGGGTTTTGCAGTTTGGGGGGCGGTTGGGGGTTTTAAAGGGGGGGGGGCGGGGGGAAGTTGGGAAAGGGGGGGGGGAAAAAGGGGGGTGTTTGGCGGCGCGGTTTTTGGGGGGGGGGGGGGGCGGGTTTGGGGGGGGGGAGGTTGGGCGTGATGGGGGAAGGGGCCCCCGAAAATTTTGTTTGGTTTTGGGTTGTTTGGGGTTTTTCTTTTCTGTGGGGGTGGGTTTGGGGGAAGCGGTTTTTGGGTTTAAAGTCCCGGGGGCGTTTTTTTGGGGTTTTTTTTGGGGGGGGGGTTTTTTTTTTTTTTTTATTGGTTAAAATTTTTAAAAAAAGGGGGGAAAGTTTAATTTGGGAATTTTGAATAAAGTTTTGGGGAATAGGATGGTTGCAGAGAGAGTAATTTTTATATGAGGGAAGGGGGATAAAAAAAGAAAAATTTTTAGAGGGTGTTCACCCATTACCTTATTCCCACACATACATTACAAGCCATATATACATACCCCTCTGGGTTTTTTTCTTTTCTTTCTCTTCTTTTTTCTTGTTTTTTTCCCTTTATCTCCAGGGGAATGGAACAAATTGTGTGCATAAGAGGGACAAAAAGCCGGAGGGGGGGGCTAAAACCCCTCCCTTAATTTTATTAAATTAATAGGCAAAAACTTTCTTTTTTTCCTTTTGGGCCACCCCACCTCAGGGGAATACAGCTGTTACTTTAAAAAAGAATTTACTGAGTAACCTAACAACCATACCCTCCTTTCCCCTTGCAAACTTAGAAACCACCACTTAATACAAAAATTTCATTTTGACCCATGACGAGGCTCAAAAAAATTTCACAGCTACCTAGGACGTTGACTGGCCTACAGAATTCTCCAAGGCCCAAAGGATTGTGACTGACAGAAAATTTTTTTTAACAAAATTAAAATTAGACTATACAACAAACACGTCCATAAAAAAAAACAATCACGAACAAACGACTTGATTGCCCAGCTAACCAGCACCATTTAAAAACTTTATAAGAAACACCAATAGAAAAGCAATGTTTGACAGGGTTTAAAACACAAAAATATTCTTAAACAATATTTATCAGTTTCTCACCAAATTAATAAAAAAAAGCCAAACAACTGTACTACTCCCAGATTTACTGAACAAGAGGAATATAAAAAAAAAAAAATGGAAAAAACTTTCCCAGATCTGGGACCCACAAACAAAAAAAAAAAAAAAGAATATTGTCCTAACCAAACCCCAAGAAACACCACTGCATCCCCTGATACAGCTAACAAGAAAACCTTCTTTTCAAACATAGGACTATCTCGCCAGTAAAACCCCTTTTCCAAAGCTGTTCGGGGACTACCTGATGGGGAATTTTTCCAAAATTTCCCCCTATCTTGTACCAACTAGCCCCGGAAGTCCCACGATTTTAAAGTCACTCAAAAAAAAACTCAGGGGAAACTTCTCACGTCCCACCATTTTTTACAAGCAGCGGCCCATGTCCTTTCCATGCTATTTCTTTTTCCTTTTTAAAATCCCTAGTAACACCATTTTCCCCCGACCCAACCAAGACAGAAAGGGGTTCCCCAATACATAGGGGGGTGACCCACAGAGTAAACAACTATAGGCAAATTTACAAACTTACCATTGCTAACCAAAATTTTCGAAAACTCTGCACGGGAGCCCATTTTCTTTTGTAAGGCACAAAAAAACCCAAAACCCCCTCCCAAATTTGGATTCGGGAAAAATAAAAGCACAATGATGTAATTGTAAAAATGCTAAAACTGCTTTACACAGAAATTGAAAATATGGAATTTTCCGCTAGGAATTTTTATTGACCAAAAAATTTTTGAAAACAGACCACGCACCCCACCCCAAAAATTTTGACCATTAGGGGTATAAGAGGCCATGCGCTTGCTTTTTCAAATCCAAACCTTACAATGGGTATCAGAAATGTCACCTTTTAAAGACACAGCCTCATCAACACTGCCACTTGATACTGGAGTTCCACAGGGAAGTGTCCGGGCCCCCCCCTGCCTTCCTCATTTACTTTAAATAAATTTTCCAGACATACCCCAACACCTAAAAATCCATTCTCTTTGCTGAGGCCCAACGATTTAAAACCATCTCCCCCCCCTAATTTTGCCACCCTCAACCCATTGTAAAACGGGGACCCCTGCTCAAAATTCGACTTTGATGACAGCCAATAAATTTTAACTTCACCCTTTGACTGTCAAAAGGCCCAACCCCTAAAGTGTCCCCGGGTGTCGCAAAATATTTAAAAAAAAAAAAAAAAATTTTCCCTTAAATAAAAATTGTTAAAAAATTTTTTTTTCTGATTGTTTTAGTCCCCCCCAAAAAAATTTTCCCATCAGAAACTTCCCCCAGATAAAAGGGGCATAAAATTTGCAGAAAATGAGCGCGAAAGGCAACACCCGGCGACTGCCGCTCACCCGTAAACTTTAGTTTACTTGTATTTAAAAGGTTTTTTTTTTTTTTTCCACTTTTTTAAAATTTTTCAAAATAATTTAAATTGGCCTGGGGGAAAAAAATAAGGTGCAATGAAACATAATAAAACTCTTTTGTATCCAACACAATAAACACACAAACAAAAATTATCAATATATTTTTTTAACAAAAACTTTTTTACAAAAACAAAAATAAAAAAAAATTTTTTATTCCTTTTGGGCTATAATAATATACCAATATACGTCACTAAAACATACTCCTGAATTTTTGCAGCTTTGGAACTCCCCTGAAACAAAAATGGTTTTTAAACACCTCCCACCTAAAACAGGGTGTCATACACAGTGGTGTTTTACACTCCCCCAAAACATAAAACATGGTACATACACCTGGTTTTAAACACTCCTCACAAAAAACAGGTTGTCATACAAAAGGGGTTTTTTTACACCCCTCACCCAAAAACAGGGGTGGTAAAAATTTTTTTTTAGTTTAATGGAATTTTTTTTTTATTCAAAGACAAAACACCTCGTTGAGCATTTTCTTAAAAAGTTTTAAGCGGGCAGTTTTTTACGTATTTTATCCTGGGTAAAGGGTCGGTGTCATCTTTCCCTTTCCCTTTCCCCCAAATTTTTTTCCTTTCCCTTCCCTTTTCCTACCGGGGGATACCGGGAGGGCTTTTCCCACTCTTTTCCTTTTTTCCCATCTGTCCTTCCTTATTTTTTTCCCTTTTCCTTTTCATCGGGCCTTTCTTTCCATTCCTGCCTTCCCTTTTTGCTTCTGGTTTCTAAAATTTTATATACAATACAGTGGCCCCCCCGCATAACTTTAAACCTCTAAATTCACCAAATTTATGAAAGTGCGTTTGAAACGTGATTTTGGGGGGTCTGAAAGGACAAATTTCTATTTCAAAATTTTCATTATGGAAAAATTTTTCCCGGCCCATACGGGCACCTAAACCCAACTTTAGGAGGGGAAAAAATTTTCTTTCCCGGGGGGTCCACTGTATAGTCACTAGATTTTTTTCATAAAACTGCTTTTAATCCCCACAGCAAGCTTGTCTTGGGTGCAATGTGTTTGGGTTATAAAATTTTTTTGAGTCAGGAGTCGGCAGCTGTCAAAAAAGACATATTGTCTCATTACTCACTTCCCCCCCCCCCGCCTTTTCAAAACAATGGGGCGGATGCTTTCTTTCCCCCCCCATTCATCTAATTATCTTTCTCCCTCATTCTATCTCTTTCAATCTGGGCTCTTTTCTTTTTCTTTTGTCTGGCTATCTCTGTCTCACAGGTACACATAAAAAACAAGTTAACATAGTGAAAATTACCTAGGGTTTAAACCCAAAAAAAACCAGACAAAGTGCTATACTCTGCTTAAAGATGTAGTAAACGTGATATGACACATCCTTTGGGCTCTCTCCCGAGACAGAGCCCAGCCGGGTAGACAGGGAATTTGGCAGACAGACAAATAGACAGACAAATGTTTGTTCGTCGTCATCTCCTCCCCCCCTCCCCTCCTCCCTCCTCCCCCTCCCCTCCTTTTCCCCCCTTCTCCTCCTTTCCTCCTCCTCCTGGCTCTTGACAAAATGGAAAAGCTGCCCCCCTCCCCCCTAACCCCCCGTTTTCGCCATCAAGGTCCAACCTTACAGTTGGGGATCTCCCCCTTTTCTGGGCAGTCATTGGGGTAACTGTTTCATGCCCCAAGGGAAAATTTATTACATAATTTTTATTTTTAGGTTTTTAAATTTTTATTTTTTCTTCCTATTCCCTTTCCCCCTTTTTCCTTTTTTCTTCTCTTCTTTTTCCCTTTTTCTTCTTTTTCTTCCTTCTTCCCCCCTTCCCCCTCCCTCCTCCTTTTCCCCCTCCTCCCCCCTTTCCTCCTCCTTTCCCCCCCTCCCTCCTTCCTCCTCCCCCCTCCCTCCTCCCCTCCCCCCTTCCTCCCCCTCCCCCTTCCCCCCCCCTCCTTCCACCTCCTCCCCCCCTTTCTTTCCCCTCCCCCCTTTCCCCTTTCCCCCCTCCTTTTTCCCCCCTTCCCTTTCCCCTTCCGCCTCCCCTTTTTTTCCCTTTCCTTTCCCCTTTTCCCCCTTCCTTCCTTTCCCCCTCTTCTTTCCCCCTCCTCTTTTTCCCCCTACTCCCCTTCTTTCCCCCCCTCCTCTTCCCTTTCCCCCTCCTTTTTTTTCCTCCTCCCTCCTCTTTTTCCCCCTCCTCTTCTTTTCCCCTCCTCTTCCCTTTCCCCCTCCTCTTCTTCCTCCCCCCCTTTTTTCCCCCTTTTTCCCCGTCCTTTCCCCCTCCTCCTCCTCCCCTCCCCCCTTTCCCTTCAACCCCTCAAAATTTAAATAAAAGTAATAACCTTTTAATTTTTGGCATCCTTTTTAAAACCCCAGTTTTTTTGGGATAAAATTTTTTAACATTTAAAGTGTAAAAAAAAATTTTTTCCCCAAATCCCCCGGGGCCTCCCCAAAGTTTTTTATTTTTTTGGGGGAAAATTACCATAACCCCATTTTTCCATTTTGGCCCCCTTTTTCCCGGATTTTGAACCGGGAAAAATTTTATCAAAAGATACTCAAACACTGTACTCCATGACGAATATAACGACCCGACAGCCAAAGGGGTTTTAACACTGAAAAAACCTACAAATTATTTTTTGTTTAGCAGAGCAGGTGTTGAAAACAACTTAAAAATTAAAAACCCCAACACCAAATTTGCCAGACAAAAAAGGGGGCAATTTCCTAGGTCAAATACCTCGAAAACAACCAAAATTTTCCCAGCCCCCATACCCAAAACAAATCACAAAAAAAGTATCCAAAACGGGGGGGATCCTCTCCAAGATACGATATTACGTGCCAAAAAACTGCCCTTCTAAACACTATACCATTCACCTTTATCCATCCCCCCACCATGCTTTTTGTGCTTGGGACAACTGCAGTAACCCCATCAAAATCCATAATCGTAATAATTTGAAGTTTAAAATTAATCTAATCTGCCCAAAAATCCTACCTTGCTATTTTGCCCTAGGGGGCCCCCACTGAAATTAGTTTTTTAAAAACATGTAAACCACAAAAATTTTCAAAACTTTTAAACCCCAAAATTTTAACCCTTTATAGAGAATAAACTTAAATTGAGGAAAAGGGCCCTTTTCCCACCGTTTTGAAAAAAAAGGTATCACTTTTGCCTTTTTCCACTTACCCTGGCACCATGCCATCTGTAGTGTTTTTAAAAAAAAGATTAGCCAGAGGTTTGCTAAGCCCCTTTTTAAAACCCTTTAGAACCCTTGCATACAGTTCATCGGGGCCTGGGGATTTTTTTAGGTTTTTAAATTTTATCTATTTGCCAAAGGGCCAAAGCGCTTTGACCCTAAACGTGCATATTTATCATCATCCCGTTCAACATTTTTTAAATTTATTTCGGGAAATCCAAGAAATCTTCCTGTGTAAAAACTGAGAGGAATATGTGTTAAAAATTCTACACTTTTTCCTTAAACTGCCATGACTCACCCGGAATTTTTTGAGTGGGCCAATCTTTCCCTGATCTTACTTCTGTCCCCCTGAAAAACCCTTTTTTGGGTTAGTCTTCGATTCTCTTCCCAATTTTTAAACCTCATAATCTCTTTTTTGCTTTTCTTTTCCCTTTTTTTTTATTTCTTTTCTCTAACTGAACATATTGATTTTTTAAATTTGCACCCTCCTCTTTTGTTTCCCCTATATATGCCTCTTTTTGCCCAAAGGGAGAGTTTTAACCTTTTTTTCCCCCTATTTAGGATCTTTTTTTCTTAAATCTGATTTCCCTTTTTGGGAAAAATTTGCCCTGAGCAGCTAGAACTATCCCTGGAAAAGGGTCAATCAAAATTAAACACCACTACCTGCCCCATATCGGGTCATTCCCATTTTCCGCCCACTCAAGTAATTTTTCAGCCCCTATGAAAATCACCAAGCGGAATTAGGGACAGAGACTTGTTTGCCATTTTTGGGGGAAAATTTCCCATGATAAAATTTAAAACTGAGTAAATTTGGGGTTACTTTCCCCAAGCTCATCTTTAAACCTAAAATTATTAATTACAACCCCCCCTGCGGGCCCAAAACCAAGTCAAGCATTTATTTCTCTTTTTGGGCTCTTTAAAAAACTGTTTTAAAAAACAATCCTGAATTGTATCAAGAAAGTCCCCTCCCTTTTAAATTTTCTGCCCAAATTGCTCCAGTCAATCTGTCTGTAGTTGAAATCCCCCCTAATCCAAACATTTTCGAATGTAGAAAACCTTCCGAATTTCATCCCATAAATTTTTTCCCGCACCCCCATCAAAAAATTTGGGGCCCCCCAGTAAATCACACCCAAAATTATTTTCACGGCCCTCAAAGAAGCTGTAAAAAAAAAAACCAAAAATTCGGGGGCTATGCTTTTTTAATTTTATATTTTGTCTGACCCAAAAATTTAAATTGTCTCTGACATACATTGCTATTTCCCCACCCTTCCTTTTGACCCTGTCATGTGGAAAATTTTATAGCCTTGAAATGGACTTTCAGAAGGCACCCCTCAATCATTTTAGATTGAGCCAGGGCTCTGTTATAGCAATGATTCTATTTTTCCTGCCCTTTTCAAATTAAACTTACTCATCTATCTTATTTCTTTCACTCTTGCATTAGTATAGTAGACCTTTAAAGGAGCCAGTCCTTTGCTGTCCTCCCGCTGTCCCCTTTGTTTTTTAACCTGAACAAAAGTCCAAAAAAAAAACTTTAATGAAAAAGTCTTTTTTTACATTTATTGTTTTCCCACCCTAGTGTTGCAACCTGACTTTTTTACACACACAACCACAAACCCAAAACCTTTTATCTTAAAATTTTTTAAAACCTAGGCATTTTCAGCAAGGCCCTCTCGAAATTTAGTTTTCAAAGCTACCCCCCCGGGCCCCAGAGAGATGTACCCCATCCCTTGCATACATATCATGTTTGTAAAAAAAGTTTTCCCCTTCAAGAATGGGGGTTTCAAGTTCCTTTTCTATCCCGTCTAAACCCCGCAATTTACAAACCCTTGCCCAGACAACCAATTTAAATTTCCCCCCCCCTTCCAAGGGGAAATGCTACATAGATTGGGGGCCCCTCCCTTTAAATTAATTAAATCTATAATGAAACCTGTACTTATCCCCATACTTTTCCTTTTCCAAACCCTTTCCCCAAATTATCATTTCCACCACCCACTGAGAAAAGAAAATTGGCTTTTTCCTTTCCTTTAACATGTTATTACCCAAACCCTTTGACTATATAAACTAAAAACCAGCTATCACAACATTTTCGTTGTAGTTACCTTTCCGATTTCATCCCTGAAGTTTTACCGCATCCCTATCAAGTTTTGGGGCCCCCGAAAAACACCCCAAAAATTGTTTTTAGGGCCCCGAGAAGCTGTAACAAAACAGATTCAGGGCTATGTTCTAAATTTTAATTTGGCACAAAAAATTTAAATTGTCTCTGACTACATTGTACCCACCCCTTCCTTTGCCCTGTCAGTGGGAATAATTTATAGCTGTATGTGACATTCAAAAGGCATCTCTAAATCTTTCAATTGAGCAGTCTTGTTTACAATTTTACTATTTTTCCCTCCCTTTTGAAATTAAATCTTAGCCACTATCTTATTCTTACCTCTTGCATTAGATAGTAGACCTTAAGGGAGCTAGTCCTTTGTGTCCTCTGCGTTCCCTTTGTTTGTTAACCTGATTATGTCTATTTTTAACTTCAGTTGAATGTCTTTTTTACATTATTGTTTTCGCCCCTGTGTTGCAACCCTGACTGTTTCACCACCAACACCCATACCTCTTCTTTACATTTTAAAATCCTGGCATTTCGCAATGGCCCTCTCGATTGAGTTTGAAGAGCTACCACCCTCCCCCAGAGAGATGTCCCCCCACCCTTGCATACATATCTGTTTGTCATAAAAGTGCCCCATTGTCAATAAATGGGATTGAATTTCCTTGCAGTATCTGTTACCAGCAATTTACCCCTTTGCCCTAGCAACCATTATTCCCCCACTCCCCTTCTAGGCAAGATGCTACTATGATTGGGACCCCCCCCTTTGATTTAAATTTAAAATTATAGCAACCTGTACTTATCTAGATTTTTCTTCCTCCCTTCCCAATATCATTTCCACCAGCCTGAGCGATATGGCTTTTTCCCCATTCTGACATGATATTATCCAACTTTGATATATCACTAACAAAGCCCGGGGAAGCCATCTATCTTTACCTTTTTTCCTATTACAAAAAGCAGGTCCTATATCTTCCCTTTGGGAGTCCCCAAACCAAAAGTTGCCTTACTCTTTTTGCAGGGAAAGTATACCTTTGCCCCACGGGCCACGAAGTACACTCACCCTGAAAAACAAAAAGCTTTTTCCTACCTTCAAATCTTCTTTTTAAACTTTCCTTATTTTGATGCTCTTCCCTTACTGGAACCCACTTGCCCCTTGTGGGTGCTGGACTGCCCCTCGTGTGGTACCCATTCCCTCCACCATTCCACCCACCTACACTCGTTAAAAACCCCCATTGAGGTAAACCTTCCCCCTAATTTCCCCCTGGAGAAGCAAGATTTCCCTCCTTATCTCCAACCTAATTTTTTTAAAACCTGCAAAGCAAGCCATGGCTTCTTTTAACCGTCCCCCTATCCCCATAGCAGTAGGGCTGTGCCCCCTCGCATGACGACGCCCACTGACCACTGTGACGACTGACCACTATAAAATAAATAAATGTTTTTTCTTACTTCATTAAAAAAAATCTGTTTCTTAAGTAGAGTGAAGGTGATAAACAAAATTAAAAGAAGAATGGGGAGGAATGGTGTGGAGGGTTCAAGAGTTTTGTAAAAAAACTAGTTGTTGGTTTTTACCCGCCCAGACAGAATGGGTTTTGTTCATTCTGTCAAGCCCACTGGGGAAAAAAATCTCATTTATGTTAATTTTATGTTACTTGCGTGTTTATTTATATTTTTAAAAAAAAATTATGGGGATTAAGAAAATGTCTTTATTAACATTTTATGCAATTTAAGTGCCTCAGGTGATTTTATGTATTATTTTTATTTTAAAAAATATGGATCTTCAAGACCAAAAAAAAACACCTTACCCTTTTAGGTCGAAGGCCCCCCCGAAACTCGTTCTAGGGTCGGCCCCAAATTTTAAAAAAAAAAAAAATTTTTTTTTTCTTATGAAAAAATATTTTTTTTTTTTTAAAAATTTTTTTGGTAAACAAAAAAATTTACCTTTAATACTTACGGGGATTTGGATGCATGAAGTTTGCAGAAAATGGCCGGGGTATGGAACGCGGCGCTGCCGCTCACCCGGAAAACTTTGTTTTACTTGTATTTAAAGGGTTTTTGTTTTTTTCATATTTTTTTTTCACATAACTTATGTGGCCTTGAGCCCAAAAAGAAAGGGTGCTTTTCTTATATCACTCGTTGTATAAAACCAAAAAAGCACACAAACAAAAATTTCATATTTTTTAAAAAACTTGTTTCAAAAACAAACATACAAAACATTGTTTATTATTATTTTCTTTAATATATATACAATTTTAACAGACTGAAAATTTTCTATTATTCTGCAGCTTGGGGAAAACTCAAAACGGTGTCATAACAAGGGTGTTTTTTTTTTTTTCCCCTCTTTTTTTTTCAATCTGTCTCTTCTTTTTATTGTCGTCATCCTGTCTCACAGGTCCTTAAATCAATATACATAGTATAATTCCCTGGGAAACCCCAAAAAAACCGGGAAAGGCTATACTCGTTTGAAGATGTGAGAAAAAGTGATGAACAGTCTTGTGGCTTCTGAGACGGGACTAGACGGATAGACAGATAACGGGGAGCTTGAAGACGCAATAAAAGGGAAAAAATGTTTGTCCAGTACCGTGTATAGTGCCCACCCCCCCCTCCTCTTCTTCCTCTTCCTCCTCTTCCCCTACTCTTCCTCATATCTTCCTCTTCCTTCTTCCTCTTCCCCTCTTTCCCTCTTCCCCCTCCTCCTTTTTCCCCCTCCTCCTTTTCTTCCCTTCCCCTACTTTTCCTCCTCCTCCCTTTTCCTCTTCCTCCTCTTCCCCTAATTTTCCTCCTACTTCCTTTTCTCCCCTCTTCCCTTATTCCTTCCTCCTACTCTTCCTCTTCCCCCTCCTCCTTTTCCCTCCCCCCCTCTTTTTCCTTTCCCCCTACTCTTCCTCCTCCCCCCGTCCATAGTGAAAATTTAAAGGATCAGCGCTGTCAAAGTGAATATTGGTTTTATCTTCCCCCTCGGCCTGTCAAAACAATGGGGTTTGGATGGTTCCCCTCCTCCATTCTACTAATTATCTTTCCCCCTTTTATTGTTGTCACTTGTCTCCAGGTACACATAAATAAAAGTATACATAGATAAATTCCTAGGATCCCCAAGAAACCCGAAAAAGTGCTATACCTGTTTGAAGATGGGGAAAAAAAGTGATGACGCAGTCTGTGGCTCTCTGGACAGAGAGCTAGTGGATAGACGGGATTGACAGACAGGCAAATAGACAGACAGAAAGTTAGTATACCCACAAAAACAAAGGGGGGGGCGATTTTCATCTCATTTTTTGGCATCAGCTTACCCTCATTTACCTCATCAAACGTCAGCATTATAGTTTTATTCCCCTTATCTTGTTACTGTCAGGGGTGAACATTTTTTTTAAATATTATTTATTACCTATTATTATTATTGTATTATTATTATTATGTATTATTATTATATGTATTATTATTATTATGTA
Source organism: Cherax quadricarinatus (assembly GCF_026875155.1). Lineage (NCBI taxonomy): Eukaryota > Metazoa > Arthropoda > Malacostraca > Decapoda > Parastacidae > Cherax > Cherax quadricarinatus. The sequence continues at coordinate 3,324 of NW_026469110.1, read as the reverse complement.
TTATTATTATGTATTTTTGTTATCATTACTTTATTCTTCTTTTTCCCCTCCTCCTCCTCCCCTCCTCCTCCTCCTCCTCTTCCTCCTCCTCCCCCTCCTCCCCCCTTTCTTTTCCTCCTCTCCTCCCCCTCTTCTCTTCCCCTCCTCCTCCTCCTCCTCCTCCTCCTCTGCCCCTCCTCCTCTTGCCTCCTCCTCCTCTTGCCTCCTCCTCCTCTGCCTCCTCCCCCTCTGCCTCCTCCTCCTCCTCCATTTTTTGGAAACAAGTTTAAAAGAGCTTGTAGTTTCATAATCACTTCACTATCATCACCAATGCTCACATCTGAGTCTGGATTTTGGAAAATAGGAGTTTCCTCTTTGATTCTGGTACAACTGAACGTGAACAAGATGGCCCAGCACCAGAGGTGGAAGGCTGTGGTTGTCTGGGTTTTCCTCACTATTACCCATATTATGGTCATTATTTTCGGTCAAAACCTAAACCAAAACCCTTTGAAACTCATCTTCACTGTCACTTCCATCTGTATTAAAAACTGTCACTGGGAAAAAAAAGTGTCCCAATTCGCCGAGGAGTGAGGAACTTCTTACCGCAGGGCACGGTGGAAATTGTGTACTATGATGGCATTCCCACAATGCACCACTGGGTCCCAGATTTTTTTCCTACTGCGCACACCCACCACACAGACCCATTCTCTCACATCTAGGCTTATCAGCCTTTTCCTGCGAGATTTGAGGCCGCTAGAATTTATGCGTACTAGTACGTCAAAAACCCCTACGCGTAAGACGTACTAGTACGACCAAAACCCTCAAAGGGTTAATGATTTTAATGTGTACCTGCACACCAGCACAGGTGCAAGATGTGGAGTTTAAAGCAGTTAAGTTCATATTTTATTCATTCTACAGTGTATATAGGTTTTTGTTTTTTATATTGTTTGTTATGTCATATTAGACAAATAAGCTGTTTAGCGGTATTAGCATCATATTGAAGATATGACAACCCTGCTTTGTGTGTAATGCCTGTTGGTTCATGAGCGGCACTGAGACAGAGAGAGAAGCAGACAGAAAGACACACACACAGGCAGACAGAAAGACAGACACACACAGGAAGACAAAAGGCAGATAGACAGACAGAGAGACAGATACAGACAGCCAGATATACAGGCAGACAGATACAGATTTATGTGCAACAGTGAAAACAAATAGAGTTCGAGAGTAAGAGCCTTTCTTGCCTTGCCACAATCTCCAGTGCAAAATTCAGACTTCCTCTTAGGACCATGGTGAAATTTACTGTCCAGTTAGTACAGTTAAAACAGTACATATGATGCTGCTGATAGGGCAGGGTATTTCAAATTGATGCTTCCTGCATGGCGCATTGCCGCTGCGAGTATCGTCAAATATTGTACAATGGTATGTATCAGCCGGTCCAGCCCAGCTGCCAGATGTACGGTCATAAGTCGAGTGGACGTATGTCGAGCAGGTCGTAAGTTGGATGGTAGGTGTATATTATAGAACAATAGTAATAAAAAAAATTTTGTATTGTTAGTTCGTGTAAACAAGTTTTGTAAACAATATAATGATAATGTTTGTGCAGTTATTGTGTTGCATACAACGCGTGTATATATGTACATTGCACCTTGCTTTGGTCTCACAGACCACATAAGTTACTTGGAAAAAAAAATGGAAAATACAAGAAACCTTCAAATGGGAGTAAATACAGCGAATCCCCGACGTACCATGTCCCCAACCTATGTTAAAACCGACCTATGATGCTTTTCAGCGTAAAACTTTGACCCCAACTTATGTTGAAAAACTTGACCTACAGCATTCGTCCAGTACGCATCCACATATCTGTCTGTTTGAGTGCACCTCAGCTGGCTTGCCTTCAGTTAGTGTACCAAGGTTTACAAGCCAGAGCGGTCGCTCCCAAACATATATTCGGAATATTTTGTATTATTCCAGTGTTTTTAGTGCTTCTAACTGCTAAATAAGCCCCCAAGAGCCCAAAGAAATCTTCTAGTGCCACCCCTGTGGTAAAAAGTGTGAGAAATATTATCGAAATACTATTGTACAACAGTCAGCTGCTGCTGTAGCACCATCTGCTGCTGCTGCCACTGCTGTAGCACCGTCAGCTGCTGCTGCTGCTGTAGCACCATCAGCTGCCTGCTGACACATCACTGCTTTCTGCTGGTAGCACCATCAGCTGCTGTGCTGCTGCTGTGCACTGTCAGCTGCTGCTGCTGCTGTAGCACCATCAGCTGCTGCTGCTGCTGTAGCACCATCAGCTGCTGCTGCTGCTGCTGTAGCACCATCAGCTGCTGCTGCTGCTGTAGCACTGTTTGGTGTGGCTTATCAAGAATACCGAGAAACAATTAATCCCAGAGGGTTAGCCACCCAGGATAACAAAAAAAAATCAGTGCATCATCGAGGACTGTCTAACTTATTTCCATTGGGGTCCTTAATCTTGTCTCCCAGGATGCGACCCACACCAGTCGACTAACACCCAGGTGAACAGGAAAAAATGCCTGGAACTAGTGCTCATATTGGTGAATTTAAGGCCAGCCAAGGTTGGTTTGAAAGATTTAAGAATCGTAGTGGCATACACAGTGTGACAAGGCCTGTTCTGTAAGAAAATGCCAAATAGGACCTACATTACTCAGGAGGAAAAGGCACTCCCAGCACATAGTGTCTCATTAGTAATTGCTGCATCTTCAATATAGGTAAGTGTCATTTATTCTTAATTTAGTAGAGTAGAGTAGAAAATGTATATTTCATGTGGTAATTTTTTTTTTTCATACTTTTGGGTGTCTTGCATGGATTAATTTGATTTCCATTATTTCTTATGGGGAAAATTAATTCAACCTACGATCATTTTGCCGCTGTTGCCATACATGGCTCATTTTCTGCCAACTTTTTGCCTCTATCTCAGTAAGTACTGATCGCAAAAATTTTTTTTTAGGCTTAAAACACTCGGCAAATTAATCCTAACATTTTGGTAAGAAACTTTTTTTTTTTTTTTTTAATGCAACACGGGCAGAGTTTCAGAATTGGGGTTATGACAGTCAAGGGTTAAATGCTGCCCTGTGCATTTTATATTAGTGGAAGCCTATACAGTAGGGCCTTGCTTTACTGTGTTCCCCTAAAATAGAATTTCAAAATTTTCCCAAAAACCCCTTCAGCTCCCCACCCACTTAATATAATCACCCCATGTCACCCGGTTTGTTTACATTCTCCATGAACACAGCTCTCCATTATGTCTGGAAATTTTCCAGAATTTCAAATGTTTTAAAGTTATTTCAATTTTTTTATGAATTTGTAATATACGTACAGTGG